>CAUYLG010021937.1:0-159983 GCA_963573385.1 Cacajao melanocephalus
TAGTTTTCCTTTGGCGGACGCCCCTTCCCCACAGAGCTTGGTCTTCCCGGGTTCAGCTGTGTTTACTGTGAAACTCTCGGTCCTCAGCGCTTCCAATTGCTGTTCTCCTTGCGGTGGTGGGACCAGCCGAGCTGACTCAAAGTGCACCCAGTCGCGTATACTCTGCACTGAGAAGCGCTGGGCGCCGGCAAAACAGCTGTGCCAGCCAAAAGAGTCGCGCTGGTGACACGTCTGGCTCCTCCGCCGGGAATCTCCCAGTTTGTGGGCCACAGAGACTCGTCTGAAATTGCGGCGCCCACTCGCTCTCTGTGCTTTCACTGGGAGCTACAATCCTGGGCTGTTGTTAATCAGCCATTTTGGATCTCTCCGCCTGGTGATGAAGTTTTTTCTGCTTCTTAGTTTTCCTTTGGCGGACGCCCCTTCCCTGCACAGCTGGAAAAGATGCTTTGTATGACTTAAATTTGTTTTTTAATATATTGTGAGTTGTGTTGTGACCTTAATGTGGTATGTTATTGAGAATGTTTCATGTGCATTTCAAAAGAATGTGTAGTCTGCTGATATTCGGTAGTGTTTTATAAATGTTTGTTATGCTTACAGTGTTGCTCAAAGTCTCTACTCCTTTATTCATCTTCTGTTTACATATTCTATTCATTATTTAAAATGGTGTATTGAAGTTTCCAACTATTATTGTAAAACAGTCTATTTGTTCATTTAATTCTGTCAGTGTTTGCTTTATATATCTGGGGGCTTTTTGTTGTCATTGTTCTTGTTTCAGTTTGATAAATACAGTTACATATGGTGCATATGTTTATAAGTGTTATATTTTCTTGATCTATTGAAATTTTTAATAATATATAATGCACTTGTTTGTCTTATATAAGTTTTTGACTTAGAATCTACTTTTCTTCATATTTGTATAGCTACTCTTCTTCCCTTTGGGGTATTTCCTATGTACATGGAAAATCTTTTTCACCTTTTCATCTTTAGTCTATTTGTATTTTTAGGTCTAAAATGAATCTGTTGAAAGGAGCATGTAATTGAAATACATTTTATTTATCTATTTAGTCAATATACCTTTTAATCAGTAGGTTTACCCCATTTACATTTACATAATGAATGTATTACTTCTTTCATTTGGCTATTTATTTTTTATTTTTTTGGACTAAATTTCTTTAATCCTGCCTTCTTTTTTTCAGTGTACCCTTTGGATTACCTGTTTATTATTATATTTTTGTACATTTTAAGCTATTTTTTTTTAGTGGTTGCCATGCAGATTAAAGATTAGATTAGAATCCTAAATGTATAACAATCTAGCTTGAATTGACTCTAAGTTAGCTTCAATAGCATACATTAATTTTGCTCCTGTCCAGTTTTGCCCCATTATGTTATCGTTTCAAATAACTATATATTATCTCTCTGTTAAAATAGATTTACAATAATTATTTAATGCATTTGTTTTTTAAATAATATAGAAAACAAAAGAGGTTGCAAATCAAACCTACAATAATACAAGTATTTATAAATATCACTATGTTTACCTTTAGCTTTTTTATATCTTCATTTGACTTCAAATTACTGTAAATCCCTTGGTTCTGTTTTTCTTCATTTTCATTTTATTTTCTGCTCCTCTGAGTGGGTTATTTTAATGACTCCATCTTTAAGTCTGCTGATTTTTTGTGCTTGCTTCATCTGTTGTTCTTCTCCTCTTTTAATTTTTTTTCATTTATGCTATTGTACTTTTTAATGCCATAATTTCTATTTGGTCCTTTTTAATAATGTCTTTTTTATTGATATTCTCTGACATATTCCTACTTTTCTGTAGATAATTTTTTATGATTTACTTTAGCTCTTTGAGCATATTTAAGAGTAAAATGTTTGACTCTCTTTAATAAACGTTATATTATGTTTAATAACATAACGTTTAATACCAGGACTTTCTCATAGTTTATTTTTATCCTGTCAATGGGGCATATATTGCCATTTATTTGTATGTCATGTCATTTATTTCTGTGAGCTTGACATCTTAAATATTGTAAAGTGATAATTTTGGAAATCAGATTTTCTCCCTCCCTAGAGATTGCTGTGATACTTATTGAGACTGCAATTACCTATTTGTTTAGTAACTCTTCTAAGCTATTTTGGCAAAGAATGTATTTCATTTTGTTTGTGGTCATTGAAGTCTCTGTCCTAGTATAACCATAGTCAGCAAGTGACCTAAAATTTCCTTAAATAGTTGGATCCAATAAGAAAATAAAAAGAATAAAGGTGTCTATTTCTTTATTTTGATGGTTGCCATTT
This sequence comes from Cacajao melanocephalus, assembly GCA_963573385.1. Taxonomy (NCBI): domain Eukaryota; kingdom Metazoa; phylum Chordata; class Mammalia; order Primates; family Pitheciidae; genus Cacajao; species Cacajao melanocephalus. The sequence continues at coordinate 2,299 of CAUYLG010021937.1, forward strand.
GGGAAACTGCTTCCATCCAAGAGATTTGAAACAATACTCAGCTCCATGCTCGTCCATTACTAAATCACCAATTTTGGTAGGAAAAATTCATTATTGCCCAACCTGTAATTAGCATTCCACCCCAGGCTGGAATTATTCCCATGGCTGCCTGCCATAGAGTTTGCGGATGGAAGATGTTAGCTATTACAAACAATGCCAGAATTCAGTAAAATGTAGCAGTCTCTATTTTCTTTTTCTTTTGAGATGGAGTCTCACTCTGTTGGCAAGCTGGAATACAGTGGTGTGGCACAGTTTCATTTCACTGCAACCATGCCTCCCAGTTTCAAGCAATTCTCCTGCCTCAGCCACCCGAGTAGCTGGGATTACAGGTGCACGCCACCACACCCAGCTAATTTTTGTATTTTTAGTAGAGACGGCTTCACTATGTTGGTTAGGCTGGTCTCAAACACCTGACCTTGTGATCCAGCAGCCTCGTCCTCCCAAAGTGCTGGGATTACAGGTGTGAGCCACCATACCCAGCCAGAAAATCTCTTTCTTTATGAAGGAGTCATCCGATTGCTACAAGTACTCAATTGGACTCCAATGTTCCAAAATAATTGATTCTGACAGTTCTTGGCAGATGAAGAGTTGTTTTGGTGAAAGAGTCAAGTCTTAGAGCCTCCAAATCTGCCATTTCTCAACATGTCATTCTCTTTAACTATTTCATTATTATTTCTTTCAGTTATAATTTTTTTCCTCAAAACATCCATCCAATTCCTCTACCTGCTTATTGCATATTTCTCAAATGGAACAGTAAATTTGCCTCTTTGTAGAGATCATTGTACTATGAACTTCAAAAATCTACTATTTCTTTACATTAATGATCTTTCTAGCTAATTTTGAAGGACATTTTATATTTGAATTATTGATTTCCTCCCTCCCTCCATCTCTTCCCCCCTCCCTCCCTCCCTCCCTACCTTCCTTCCCCTCACTCTGTCACTCATGTTAAAGTGCGGTGGTGACCGTGACTCACTGCAGCCTCCAACCCCCGGTCTCAAGCAATGTTCTTGTCTTAACTTCCTGAGTAGCTAGGACTGCATATCAAGATGCTGGCTAATTTCTCTTTTATTTTTTATGGAGATGAAGTCTGGCTATGTTGTTCAAGGTAGCTAATTGCTGATCTTCAGTGTTTCCTTATGTCTCATATTTATTAATTTTCTGAATAATTTCAAATAATCAGCATATATCAAATTATATGATGCATTTCCCAGTTAATAATAAATCTGTAGCTGTTAAAAAACCTGCCATGAAAACTACCATGAACTGGGTGGCTTCAAACAACAGAAATTCTTTCAGCATCTGGAGAACAGAACTATGAAATCAAGTTGTTGCCAAGGTTGGCTTTTTCTGGAGGCTGAGAGGGGAGGCACCTTTTCATGTCTCTCTCCTTGCTTCTGGTGGCTGATGGCAACACCTGGCATTCCTTGACTGAGGCCTACATTAGTCAGCCTCTGTCTTTATATAGTCTTCTTTTCTCTGTGTGCCTGTTTCTGTTCTTCCTTTTCCTATAAGTACTTGTCATTGGGTTTAACGCCAACCTTATTCCAGGATGATCTCTCATCACTGGATGTTTAGAACCTGCAAAGCCTCATTCTGAATAAGGTCATGTTTTGAGTTTCAGAGTGAACATATTTTGAGGGGCCACATTTCAACCACTACACATCAGTGTTCTTATTTTGTACTGACTTTTGCTTAAAGTATCACATGTTAAAAACTCACTTTCTTATAAAATTGATTGACTCTTCTTAAATGTAATTCAATTTTAATTCATAGTTATCATGTTCTATTGCTTACACTATTTAATATTGTCATAACATGTAACATTACTCTCTACCTACTCTATTTTGTTTTCAAATGAGATTATATGCGAAGTATTAAATTGTCAGATGGCTTGTAAACACACTTACAGTATAAGTATTATCTTTTTAATACTTTAAATATAATAATAAATTTTTTTTAAAATATTTTTTTCCATTAGTGTCATGGGATACATAAATTACAGGAGATTTGGAGTGAGACAAACATAAAGTGAAATACAGATTACAATTTACTACCAATGTAAACTCCAAAAGGTTTTCCTCTATTAATCTATATATCATTAAAAACAAAAACTCTTTACCAATTAAAAACTATACTCAATTAACCATAAAAAATTTTATTTGAAAATAGTGCAATTGTTATTTTTCAACTTACTTTATTATTTTATCCCCTTAATGTCACAAATTTTCTGGTTCTTCTTCTCTCATATTTAGAACTTATCAATTCTTTACCTCTGTATTCATAAATACGTTGTGGTTGCTAGATGAGTGATTAAGAGTTCCTAAGTCTGTTCTTCATACTTTTACTTTTACATTTTGCTAATAATGTTTACCATTTTTTCAATTAAAGAAATGCAAACACAGGTAATGTAGGAATTATAGGACATAGAAAATATATTGATTCTATAATCCTTTGAAAAGAAGAAACTTTTCTATACAAGTAGAATTAAATATTTATAAGTAATTAAATAAGCTGGAAATGATTTTATTTTAGTAAATTATTGAAAAAACTCATATGGGAATAAGTTTCTGAAACAATCTAATATCATTAACTTTACATGGCAAGGAGTAAATATGTAATTAATTTATTATTAATATATTTTAATTAAACACACATTTGACATTTAGCATGTAAGCTACTATGCCATTTATAACAATTAAGACACATGTCAAGTGTCAATTAGCAGTTTAGGGATTAATTGCTGGGAAATTGATTTGTCAGAGACTAGTATTTAAATGTTAATGTATCAAAATTCATTGCAATTACAAGCCAAATATAAAATTTAGTCAAGGGAACATTTATTATTTATATTATATGTGAAATAAACAATAGTAAAAAAAATTTCTGAGTATGTATGAATTAGTAGTGGAAGTTCTTTTAAAATAAAGTACGTTATATAGAATAATCACATTTTATATCAATTTTAAACAATCAATAGCTTATTATTAATATTTCAGAACGTCTAAATTATTTTCATTATCCAAATTGTTCTAAAAATACATAGTGCAACAAGCTAGAGCAAAATAGGTAAAAAAAAAAAAAAAAAAAAACATGGAGTCAAAGTATGATTGCATAGAAAAAGCAGATACTGAGAGCAGATATTGAGAAACAGAACATAACTTTAGAATTAACTTGTAATCCCTTTACTGTGTTTTATTTATGGCCTAGAAAACAGCTGCTCCCTATTTAATAGGCGTTTCATTGAAACTATTCCCACTGTGAGTGATAAGAACCTCAACTAAAACTGTCTTAGATGAAGAAGATTATGTATTGTCTTATGTAAAGTATAGTGATGCCTAATATCATGGTATTAGGAGATTAAGAATTTCTGTCTATCTCTTGTTCTGTCTCATCTTTGTTTTTGCTTTCCTTTGTGTTGATATTACTCCAAGGCAGGTTCTCAACTGAGGCCTGTTCTCTGACTTCAATTTTATTTTTCTGAAAGTTAAAATTATACATTTCCTTCCTAGACAAATAAATAAAATTCTACAAATTGAAATTCATTGCATAATCAGGTAATATGTCTATCCTGTCTCTGAACAAATTATTATGATCAGTGAATAAATGTTCCTATTTATTTACATGTGAACTAAGTTACATGTGCACTCCCAATGCTCCCTGAAATATCTGAAATGTAAAACCATGAAGATGAAGAGAAAAAAAGAAAGAAAGAAAGAAGAAAGAAAGAAAAAGAGAAAGAAAGAAGAAAGAAGAAAGAAAGAAAAAGAAAGAAAGAAAGAAGAAAGAAAGAAAGGAAAGAAAGAAAGAAAGAAAGAAAGAAAGAAAGAAAGAAAGAAAGAGAAGGAAAGAAAGAAAAGAAAACCGAAAACAAACTTAGAAAACGTTAGCAACTGTAAAATGACTTGTTGGTTTACCTCTGCATTACTTCTTGATATGTTTTGGCTCCGTGTCCCCATCCACATCTCATCTTGAATTGTAATCCCCACGTGCCCAGGGAAAGACCTGGTAGGAGGTGATTGGATCATGGGGGTGGTTTCCGTCATGCTGTTCTCATGGCACTGAGTGAGTTCTCATGAGTTCTGATGGTTTAAAAGAGTTTGGCAGTTCCCCATTTGTCTCTTTCTCTCCATCCACCACTAAGATGTGCCTTGCTTCTCATTCTCCTTCTGGGAAGATTGTAAGTTTCATGAGGCCTCCCTAGCCATGTGGAAGTATGAGGCAGTTAAACCTTTTTTGTTTATAAATTACCCAGTCTCAGGGAGTTCTTTACAGCAGTATGAAAATGGACTAATACAGTTCTTTTGTTTCAATTATTAATTGAATTATAACTTTTACTGTAAATGTCAATACCAGTTTTTAAAAAATCAGGAATAGTCTAAATACTTTCATCAGAATAAGGAAAATATACAAGGGTAGTAAAACTCATACATGTCCATTACAAGAATAGAGCTCACTTAGCCATTTCTAATGACACAATTTAGGAAAAATAAAACTCAGTTCTAAACAGACACAATAATAGAGAAATATACTTGGTCTAATGAGATACAGCTGTAAGCTGAAAACACTTACTGCCTACAGTTTTATTACAAGAGTTCTCAAAGAAAAGCATACATGTATACTTTAAAATTATGCCACAACATCTCCCAAGAACTGGATATATGGTAAATACTGAACTTTCCCTTTATGGCAGTAACCTACAATAATTGAGTGGCAGTTTCCCCTTCAGTTGGACACCACCTCTTTAAACTGCTGTGATTTTCATTAATCTCTATATTCTCCACAAAAGAGCCAGGTTCAGCTTACTAGTTCTTATAGCACATTAATATATTTCTAGATGCTTGACTCCATTGAAAGCAAATACAACAAATCAAAGAACAATGACTGCCTCTATGTATGATGGACTGAATTTTGTTCCTCACCTAACCTCACATTTAATCCATTTGTTGAAGCTCTAACTTCCAGTGCATTTGGAGATAGGGCTTTCAAGTAGGTTATTAAGCTTAAATAATGTCCCTATGTGTTGGAGCTCTAACCAAAAGGACTGGTGTCTTTATAAGAAGAGGAAGAAGCACCAAGTATCTTTCTGTCTCTATGTGTGTGCACACAGAGAAACACCATGCAAGAACACAGAAAGAAGTTGCCATCTGCAAGCCAAGAAGAGAAGCCTCACCAGAAACCAACTCTGCTGGCACTTTGATTTTGGAATTCCAGCCTCCAGAACTGTGAGAAAATGAATTTATTTTGCTTAATCTACCCAGTCTGTAGAATTTTGTTATGGCAGCCTGAGAAGACTAATACACCATGCCAGGGAATGTAATATTTGTGATTCTTTTTAATTATTTTATGGTATCAAAATTATCGATATATTAATCATCATCTTATCTTTACAGTTGGATGTTGAATTCATCCCCTACTATTGCACTAGGCTTTTTTACGCCTGTTGTACTGACCAAACTTGTTTCTAACACGTCTTTGAACACTTTTCATTCTTTCATTTGGTGTAACCTGTTTGTAAATCTTTAAATTCCTGGCTCTTCTCAGATATAAAATCATTTCCTCACAAGTGTAGTCGTTCCCAAACAGCCATAAAATACCTGCCAACTATTAATATCATTAATTTAATCTAGTCATTCTAGATAACCCATTACATTCAATGAGTGTCTATTCATGACATTGTTTAATTTACTTACTATGACAAGTTTCTGTCTGAGATTATCTTTGTTAATTAATGATTTTAAATGTATTTTGTTAATATTATAAATTTAGGGCAGACAGTTGCAAATTTACAAGCCTAAATTTGCAACGTATTTTAACTGCTATAGAAAATCATTAGAGATTCTTGAACAGAAGTTATAAGATTTACATAATACTCTTTAAACTCCTAAAAGAATTTAAAACTTAAACAAGTGATACAATTTTATATCAGCAATATGAAGAGATTTTCTAAAACTGTAGGACAGTAACTAGGACTATAGCAACTGTCAAACAAATGTGAAATTAACAAGTGTTTTAGGGTTTTGAAATATTCTGGTTGAAATGTTAAAAGAGTATTGGTTAACAAGTAGAAAACAGAAATAATATTAAAAAAGTATAGAGAAAAATTTGTATGTGTTTAGAGAAGAAAAGCTAAAGGTTTATAAATTTGATTCCTAGAAACAACTGTACCTAGTCTTGTTTGAGAGACGTCATGAGTAAATCTGTAAGGGTCATGATGGTTTCTTGTGGTGCCAGAATTCCCTACTGGAGATAGCTCGTTGGTAGATAGAATTTCATAAATAAAGACTGGGAGTCCAAGACATTTTTGAAGAAATAAATATGAAATTTATAGACACTAAATGACATTATACATTATTAGGAAAATACAACCTAAATCACATATGCTAAAAAATACAAAGAATGTAAATCACAGAAGCTTCACGTAACAATTTCAAATAATGAAAGGAAAAAACCGCAAATTTTAAAAAGCATTATACATCCAAAAAAACAATCAGTACATGAGGAATAAAGAAATAAAGGGAAAGCAGGGTGCCTATAAATTATAAAATGCTGTTATAAATAATTTTAAAGAAATAAATGATCACAGTGAATATAAATACATTATATTCATAATAAAATACAGTCTAAGAGTCTTTAAAAATAATTTTAAATTTACTTACATAATTTACTAGATTTAAAACTTAATTTATGCACACAAATGTTTAAAGAGAAAAAAATATTTTTGTCTTTTGTTTGAGAGCTCTTGAGTAATTTATAAATTTATCCAGAGAAAACTATGCAATCCAGAAATAAATTAAAAGTAGTTTGTGACTTAAATTTTTAAAAATTTAATAATATGGCTAATTACATGAAACTTTTTTCAAATTATAAATTGTCCTTAGATTCCTGGTAAGTGTAATTCATATAATTAACCATATTATCGGGCTCAAATGAAAACAAAATAATCTCAGTAGATGTTAGAAAGTAATTTAATAAGATTCAACATCTGTAATGGATAATAGCATAGGAACAGACAAACATTTTAATATAAAATAACTAAATCTATCTTGACATCAATATGATTTATCATTCATTATTGTTGCGGTCATACCACAGATGCAGAATGGTTTTCTCATTCAAAAATAGTTCACATGTCAAGACAGATCACACACACACACACACACACACACACACACACAAAGAATAAATTTATTACAGAGCAAGGTTTCCAGAAAGATCTGGGAAGGCTTCTAAGCAGAATGGAAAATAGCAAGAGAATGAGCAGGAGCAATAAGAATAAGCTTTATTACCAAGGTCAGGCTTTAGACCCAATTTACTGTCTTGGTTATTTATTGTAGTTAGCCGTGAGGTTTTACATACATGTATAGGACCAGGCTTGTGTGAATTCGACTTCTCACCGGTGCCCAGAATGGCAGTGCACAGACTTTTTGTTTTTTTTAATCAGCTTGTTCAGATTTGAAGAAGAAGAGATGGAGTGATTTAACTTTAATGCTTTTAGTGGTAAAACATCAGAAAAAGAGTCAAAATATTTGTTACAACTATGTCAATATCTACTTTTATTTAGACATATGTTAATCTCAAAACTAAATATTTCCATAATGTTCAGGTAGAAGACACAAATTTCAAAAATCTTCAGTATAAATTAATAGATATACGAATACATATTTCGAAGGTAAAGAAAGAAATAAAAGCAAACTAACAAAAGAAGAGAAAACCGAACACCGCATGTTCTCATTCATAAGTGGGAGATGAACAACGAGAACTCATGGACACAGGGAGGGCAACATCACACACTGGGGCCTGTCAGGGTGTAAGTGTTAGGAGAGGGATAGCATTAGGAGAATACCTAATGTAGAAGATAGGGTGATGGATGCAGCAAACCACCATAGCACTTGTTATAACTGAGAACAGTTTCGGGACCCAGGGAAGGCTCAGCTTGTTTCCTGGTGGGCTGTGTTCTTCCAGGCCCTTGGTCTCTCACTCATCCAAGAATGGGAGGGATGACCCCATCAGACACAGTGCACTTGTAAGTAAATATAGGACCCCAAAGAGTTTTGCAGAAAGTGATTTATTTAGGCAGAGAGAGAGAAAAAAGCGAGTAAGAAATAGAAAAGAGAAAGAGCAGCTTCCACGAGATCATGGAAGGGGATCCAGAGATGGAGTCTACCCAAATGTGAGGGACAGGAAATTTTAACCTGGGAGGAATTCCTGCCCCATTCAATTTTCCCTTCCTATGAAAGGAGTTCCTTTGAACTTCTGCTGGAGTAATTGATCTTTGATTATTTTCATATGCACGTTTAAACAAAGACCTCTAAGATCCCAGATGTGGGGAGCAGGATATGGCTCTGGGAAGTTCTTGCCTTTGAAACTATGCCCCCTGTGGACCTGGGAAGAGAATACATTCCCTCATAACTATGTAACAAACATGCTTGTTCTGCACATGTGCCCAAGAACGTAAAGCATAATAATAATAATAAAAGAAATAAAAGTCTTGGAAAAAAAACAGTAAGTAAATTTATGATTATTTATAGTGATATAATTGATAATCTGAAAAATTCAAGAAAACTTTTGAAAGCTATTAGTAACAGCAGGATATATGGGTTAAAAATAAAATAATTAAAAAACAATAGCATTTCCATGTAAAATAATTAATTATTCAACATAATGAATAAGAAGACTCCTTTTTCAACAGCAAGAGAAAAAATACAGTTACCTAAAATAAATTTTAAAAGATTGAGCAAGCTATGTAAAATTACACACACACACACACACACACTGAAGTGAAATTTAGGAACACAACAATAGTTCAAATCAATGGAAACACAGTTTGTCTAGAGTAGACACATTAGATATATTTAAATTATTTCACACAGGTAACACAATTCCAATGAAAATATCAGTAATTTTTATTCACAGTATGAGACTGTATAGAAAAAAAGTAAACAACATCTGAAAAAGTAGAATCATGAGGGGAGCAGGAGTTCAGAAATACAGCTCAGTTCATAGAATATGTTGTAGATTACAAATAGGTTTTGAATATTATAGCAATTATGGAAGAAACAATTCGATGGCCATGTAGAAAAAGCAAATGTGAAAGATTAGATTCTTATTTTGCTTGTTATGACCACAACAACAAAAATCCCAAAGCCTTAATTATAATAAATAAAAATAATGGGAATCAATATTTATAATCCCAAAATTCACAAGACTTTTCTAAGTAAGTTGTAAAACTCAAAATTAACAGCAAAAATTATTAATTTTACTGCATCTCCTAGCAAAATAGCATGCAAATTAGGAAGAAAAATGTTAAAAGTTAATCACGAATTATTTTGTGACAGAAATGTTAATAATCACTTAAATACTTATCAAGAGGAAAGTGTTAAATAAAATGTAATATAGGTAAGAAGAGGACATTTCATAAGAGTAAAAATGATGCATTCTACCATTATAAGTAGTCATTGTATTTAAAACAAGGTGAATAACAGGTCCAGTTTGATGTAACTTACGTACAAATAAAACATAAAAATACTATATACTTTGTGCAGTTATAACTGATTAGAAAATGTATTGCCTTTTGGAGGAGAACAAAAGGGAGCTGGTACTAAAGGAAGTATCAGACAACTTATGTATTGTGTGTAATATTCTAGTGTTTTTGAAGGATAACTATATGATATTTCTGTTATTAAATATGTTTAACATTTAATATTAAATTGAAGATCATAAATTGGATGGAAGAAGAATATGTAAACAAGGAGAAGGTGAATTCAAGAAACTTAGGGAAACTCTATCTGGATAAAGTAATAGTTAGAAGAGAAGAGAGAGGAGGGGACAGAAATAGCTGAGAGGTAGTACAGTCAGGAGAATCAAATGCCTGTAGATGTTAGGAGAAAGAGTCAAGAAAGTGGTCGACAGTGGCACATGTTTTAAGGAATAAAGTTTGTGGAAACTAAAGATCCAGGAGATCGAGGCAAAAGTTAGGACAGTAGTGGAAGGTCAGATTACGAACATTTTAAACAACAGGATGGAAATGAGATAATAGGTTATTAAAAGCACTTTCATTGTTTTAATAAGTTGTAATTATCTCTCTAGTCCTTTTATTCTCCAGTCACTGGCCCTTGATTTATATTTATTTAATCCTCACAACTTTAGGAGGTTGCTACTACTATTATCACTATTTTAGGCATGAGTAAACAGAAGTACTAGACATGAGTAAAGTGAGGTTACCTAACTTCCCCCACATTGCACGACTAGTTAATGCCGGTGCCAGATTCAAACTACAGATTCAGAGTTTTTAATCACTGAATATATTATATGTTATACTGAAAGATTTCAAATACCAGTTAAGATAAGAAGAGGCTGAATCTGTAATTGTGATCAGATGAAGAGGTAATAGACTGAACAAATTTATCTTTGATTTTTATGAGAGGGAATATATTTTTGGTCAGAGTAGACTGAAGAAGCAATCCAAAGTATACAGAGACGGGAGATCCACGAGAACTTATTTATAAGTAAACTCTGAGTTGCAAGATAGGAGATGAGGTCAAGGGTATAAATGGGATAAAACAGTATGCATAACATACAGGGTGCCTTCATAACACTAGCAGTTACCCATAGGAAGTAGGTAGAAATTAGGATTATTTTCTCCTAGACATCTTATTCCCATCCTTTCTCTGACTAACCTACTACACATACTTGATGCTTTGTTTATTTTGTTATTTATTCTGTGCAATCAGTGACATGTTAAAACAAGATTCTAGGTGCTGAAAATTCAATACTGAGAAAAAACAGAGAAGCTCCACCACAGAGTATAGTGTCTATGAAAAAGCAACCTTAGCTAGGTGACAGAGCGCAAGAGTTTGCCCTGGGACCAGAAGTAATACTAGCTACTCTTTTATACGACAACATGGGATTTAGAGGTAAGTTAGCCTGTTAAGAGTCAGGCAAGACAGCCTTTCCTAAAGCATAAAGTGACAATGAGTAAAGCTTCTTTTAGGAATCTCTCTTAACATTTCCAGTCGTTTTCCTGTGTTGGATGTATCTCCTTTGAGCATCCTGAATTGAATCTTTTCATTTTCTCTACCTCTGTATATTAAACATATACAATGAGATCAGATTCCTGTCCATCAAACTCTTTAAGCTTAAGTTTATGAATAGCTTCTTTTAATAAATTCCTACTGAAAGTCTGTATATGCCAACAATACATTTATTATTTCTTAAATTTGAGGCAGGAGATTATGCTGAACCTATTTACAAGTGAAATGTGCTACATGATAATTTTACATTCAAAACATTGTGTCTTTACAACTCTGATTTTACCTTTGTCAAATTGTAAGGTTTTACTCATACAAATCAAACTCACAATTTTGAGACTTTTGGTTGCAATAGACAGGGTCTGTAAGTCACTCCTCAGAGGGTTATAATGAAAAGAAAGAACTAAAAATAAGAATAAAAAGAAACAAAAGCATAACGATATACAGGCTGAAATAACACATTATTTTCCTGTGTTATGAAATCCTCAGATCCATGAAAAAACCTGAAAGAGAGGAAGTGGAGAACTTACCCATGTCCACGTGAGAGAGCTGAGGTGGAGGAAGCGTCCATTGGCTCTAAACTGATCCTTTGTGCACAAGAGCTATGTTTCTAAGAAAAATAGGCTTAGAGGAGAGGGGGTGCTAATTCATAGTTTTGATCTCTATTAATCACAGTCTCAGATAAGATTAGAATATTGGGTCAAAAGGGGAAACAAATAATCATATTTGTTCAACAAAAATAACATGATTTTACTAGCGCCTCAGTATAACTGAAAGGAAAATAATCTTTAAAGCAAATTTTAGTGAACAAATAATGATATATTGATGGCAAAATAAAGATGTCATTTTAGTCTTTGGTCACATCTCAGTAAATATAAAGTTACTTATAAAGGATTACTGTAACTTTATTGTTATTTATTTTATTGACAATGTTTCTGAAGGTCTTTAAAGGTCATTTGAATTCATTTATCAAATTCACCAGTGCCTCTAGGCAATTATCTAGAGGAGGAATGGAATATTGACTGTGATTGCTCCCTAACTGGTCAGTCATTCTTAGCTGTAGGATCTAAGTGAGATTTTTCATATAAATATTTTAACCGCAACACATTTCGTGAAATCAAGAGATCTCATATTCAATATATGTTTATTACATAATTTTCCATGGTTTATCGGCTGTTCAAGTAACAAACAACAAATACAAATTTGTTGAACTCTGTACCAAGTACTGAGAATTTCAGAGTTCAACAGGCTAGATGGGTTGTTTGACATAAAGAAACTTAGAAACTGCTGGTGTAATATCTTCTAAGTCTGAGGTAAAAATTGCAATTGCAATGCAGAATATATGGGGGTTCATAGTTTTCTGGGGTTCTCAACACTATCTGTATTGTAGTGGTTAATAATGATACATGCTTAGTAATGACATTTGGGAAGAAATAGTGTCTGAAATAAAGGCAGTTTAGAACAATTAGGCATAGCTTAAACAGGAAAAGAGGAGATGAAGATATTCCTAGTAGAATTTATAGATCACAAGTTTATAGCAAAGATAAGGTTTACAAATGAACCCAAAGATTTGTGCAAATTAAGCATAAAAAAGTAGTAGTCGGGGTATAAGATAAGCAGGAGCTAGACTGAGCATGTGGAGGGAGGAATCATAAATAATGCCTGTGTTTCCTGACATGTCTTTAATTTGTTAAAAAATTCATCGTAAAAATAAGATTATACTTTGAAATGCAAGTATTTTTGTCCAATTATGAATGCACATGTTCATTATTTATGCCACTACTGATAAACTCATACCTCACAATTTAATATAACCTTACCTAGTTACTCTAACTATATGGAGTGAATTTAGAAAACATATTCTAAATTCTAATTCAATTTTGCTTGACAGCTACATTTATGATGCTTTGCTTTATTGTGCTTCACAGATATAATGTATTTTACAAATTGAAAGTTTGTGACAAGCCTGTGTTTTGAAAGTTTATCAGCACAATTTTTCCAACAGCATGTGCTCAACTTGTATCTCTATACAACTCATTTTGGTTATTCTTGCAGTACTTCAGACATTTTCGTTATTAGCATATCTGTTACAGATCCTGATTCTCTTCAGCCAAAGCCTAGTCCAGAGTATAATCCAGGACTAGATGGATTTACAGCAGAATTCTATCAGACGTTCAAAGAAGTATTGCTTCCAATCCTATTGACACTACACCAAAAGATAGAGAAAGAGGCAATTCCTCCCCTAAATCATTCTACAAGGCCAGTTTCATCCTAATATCAAAACCAGGAAAGGACTTAACAAAAAATAAAACTACAGACCAATATCCCTGATGTACATAGATGCAAAAATCCTAAACAAAATACAGCACATCAAAAAGATAATCCACCATGATCAAGTGGGTTTCACACAAGGGATACAGGGATGGTTTAACATACATAAGTTAATAAATGTAATTAACCACATTAAAAAAAACTAAAAATAAAAATTACATGATTATCTCAATAGACACAAAAAATTTTTGATAAATCCAGCATTCCTTTATGATTAAAACCCTCAGCAAAATCTGCCTAGAAGGGACATACCTTAAGATAGTAAGAGCAGTCCACAACAAACCCACAGTCAACATTATACTCAACAGGGAAAAGTAGAAAGCATTCCCCCTGAGTAATGGAACAAGACAAGGATGCCCATTTTTACCACTTCCATTCAACATAGTACTGGAAGTCCTAGCCAGAGTAATCAGACAAGAGAAAGAAATAAAGGGCATCCAAATTAGTAAAGAAGAAGTCAAGCTGTCACTGTTTGCTTATGATATAATTTATGTAAACCTAGTAAACCCTAAAGATTCAGCCAGAAAGCTTCTACAACTGGTAAATGAATTCAGCAATGTTTCAGAATACAAAATTAATGTACACAAATCAGTAGCTCTACTATACACCAACAATGAACAAGCTGAGAATCAAATCAAGAACTCAACCTCTTTCACAATAGCTGCAAAAAATAAAAATTAAAAAAAAAAAAAACTTGGGAATATTCCTACCAAAGACGTGAAAGACCTCTGCAAGAACAACAAAACACTGAGGAAAGAAATCATAGATGACACAAACAAATGAAAGCACAGCTAATGCTCATGGATAGATAGAATTAATATTGTAAAAATGACCAAACTCCAAAAATCAATCTACAAATTCAATGCAATTGCCATAAAAAACCCACCATCATTCTCCAAGGAACTAGAAAAAAAAATCCTAAAATACACATGGAACCAAAACAGAGCCTGCATATCCAAAGCAAGACTAAGCAAAAAGAACAACTCTGGAGGCATCACATTACTGGACTTCAAAGTATACTATAAGACCATAGTCACCAAAACAGCATGGTGCTGGTATAAAAATAGACACATAGACCAATGGAACAGAATAGAGACTCCATAAATAAAGCCAAATACTTACTTGTCAGTAAGTTATTTGATTATGGTTTAATGACTTTTGTCCAGAGGTTATACAATGAGATGTTAACTCTTTCAATGTTAGCTACATGGCTCAGAGACTCACATCTGTAGCAACCAAAAATTGTCATATTGCTGTTGTGTGAACATTATTCTGGGTGAGACTGCATTATTGTAAATTTTATATCACCCTCTCTCCATACCTAATAGTTTTACTCTTTTTATATCTATGCATAATTCACAGAAAGAAATAATTTAAAATATAATGGAGAATTAAACTTTGTAGAGAAAATTTGTATGACTAAAATGTTGAGATAAATGAGTCTGAGCCCACAGAGAAATGTTTAATACATCCTGGAGTTGACGACTTACAAGTGCTCAACAAATTCAGAGGGTCGGCTGTTAATGTATTTGCTTTAGAAAAAAAATAGGGGCATGGAATCTAAAAAAACTTACTGGATGAATTTTTGCCATGTATTATAAAAGCACATTCAAGTAGTACTGAGAGACAAAGAGAGCATAAAATATACCAACTTTTATACTTGAAAGGGTTAAAGCACAATAATAAATTTAATATATGCATATTTAGAATGCAAGCCAAGCAATATCACATTAAGCCCTAGAGCTACCAATACACTGTTTTCATCACCTCAACCCTTTGTTAAATCTTAACCTTTGCTCTTTCATAATAAATCAGGATAATCTTGATCATTCTCCAAAAGTTTTCATTTTAATTGGAATTATATTGATCTACAGATTAATTTAAGAAAAACTTTTCTAAAAATATTAGTTTTCCTATTCATGATCATGATATATCTTTTTATTTATTTTATTTTTTAAAATTATTTATTTATTTTTTGAGACTGAGTCTCACTCTATCTCCCAGGCTGGAGTGCAGTGGCACAATCTTGGCTTACTGCAACCTCTTCCTCCTGGGTTCAAGTGATTCTACTTCTTCAGCCTCCCGAGAAGCTGGGATTACATGACCCTGCCACCATGCCTGGCTAATTTTTGTATTTTTAGTAGAGACGGGGTTTCACCATGTTGGCCAGGCTGGTCTTGAACTCCTGACCTCAAGTGATCTGCCTGCCTCAGCCTCCCAAAGTGCTGGGATTACAGCCATGGGCCACCATGCCTGGCCTTTATTCGATTTTTAATTACTCCAAGAAAGTGGAACTATAGATGCATTCGTGATAGAAGTATTATATCTCATAGGCTTGATTTGTTCCTATATCACATAAATACTGTGTTTATTTTAGTAATTATTTTAAAAAGTAATGTCTCTATTTGTTAGGGTATAAAGAATATGTACATATGTATGTATCACTGAAGTTACTATGAACGGAAATGTTTTTTTTTTTGAGCTACCATATTGCCAAATTGCTAGTGTTATTAAATATAAGAAATACAAATGGTAAATTTGTAATCCTGATTGAGGATGATTTAGTAGACTCTAAAAAGATAATAAATTGACATACACTTTTCTGTCTATAAATATGGAGCTGATTCAATTTGTTGTAGCACATCATGAAATAAACAACTTAAGCTATCTTTCTGTATTGAGTATTTTTGTGTATTGAGAAGGAAGACTCTCTAGGATATATTTTTAAGTGAAAAATGAAGAGTAGATTGTATGACATGCTATGGTTTTGTGAAAATATATTTATAATTTTTCTTCTCTATCTAAAATATAGCTGAACTACCTGGAGAAAGAGGAATTCAGTGACTAAGGAACAAGAGAGAGAGGGAGACTATTCACCACATTTTCTTTTGTACCTACCAAAGTTTTAAATGTATTACCTGTTCAAAATACATAATATGTTTCCCCTTGTTTCTATTGAAAATTATTTTTAAAGATGGAAAAATTAGAAGATTATAAGTTTAAATAATGAAGGAAATAATTATATTAAATAGTTTGGGTCAAGAAATAGTAAATAGCTAAAAAATAATTAATACTTTGTTAAAACTGTACACAACAGAATTCACACTGTAAAATATTGGATTAGGACTCTTTATCTTGTTTTGTAAAAAGAAAAACTTTTATACTATTCTAAAATCTGGAAAAAAGGAAAATAAAAGGAAAGGATGAAAATTAATAACTGTTGAATGTGGAAGCTAGAAATATAAACTAAACTTGTGAGTGTTCATAAATATAACAGATCACAAGGAGGGGACATCACACACTGGGGCCTGTCAGGGGGTCATAGGGGGCTTGGGGAGGGATAGCAGGGTGTAGGGGTATTGGGGAGGGATAACCTTAGGAGAAATACCTAATGTAGATGACGGTGGGATGACTGCACCAAAACCTCAAGACACATGTATACTTATGTAACAAAACTTCATGTTCTGCACGTGTACCCCAAAACTTAAAGTGTAATAAAAAAGAAGAAAAAAAAAGAATTTTTATTTATTTTTCTAAAACTGTCAAAGAGTGCCCAAAGTTGAAGATAAAAACTCATTAATTACTTCATATGTATGGCAAAGCTTCAATGGACACCTTGAAAGTCATGTATAGTGGGCTTTTCCAGGGCTGTATCAAAGTCTTCCCTTGCCCAGGCTGCCACCACCAGTATCTACATACTGGGACACTGGAGAAGAAGCAGGAGGTGTGGGGTAGGTGATCTCTGGAATTGGGCCACTGTCCTAGTTGGAAAGGTTGTCGTTTCTATAAAGTCATCTTATTTTTCAGATGCGCTTTCAATTCAAAAGAGGGTGGCTATTCTCCAAAAGAATAATTTGAAGAGATTAAAAATGCCTTCAAGGATGGAAGTCTGCCATTCAGTTTTCCAGCTTAAAGTCAGCTTACTCAGTGGCATTGATTAGCTGCGCCATATCTATCTAAAAAGATTGGAAAAATAACTGAAGAAAAATAGCAAAATAAAGACAATGATCACCGCCACCATATCCTGCTTTCTCACATCTGTTGTCATAGCAAAGAGGTGTCATTTTTTTCTTGGGTCTAGAGATACTGAAGAAGAAAGCCTAACGGAATTGTCTTGCTGGTTATCCAATTCAAGAGGATGGCCTGCTTGTTAAGGGGCAAACACAGCAGCAAAAGCATAAGGGGTGAAGGGAGAAAAAGTGGTGGAATTATATCTGCATTTTATTTGCAAAGGAACTGTGCAGCTATATGGTGGTATCACGTAAGAGAGGTAGAATTTGAATTTGAATTTGAATTTGAATACCTGCTGTACAGAAGACACTGATTTATAGTCAGTGTTATCTATAGATGCAAGAATAACAATAAAGGATGTAACTAAAAGCAAAAACATGGAAGAGAAGTAGAATTTGTTCTTACTAAGGCCATGAGAAAGGAGTCAGTATAGGTATTCCTGAAGCAGTCCACACAAACATCCACCATAAACTAAAAGGGATTGCACAGGCAGGAGGATTGAAAGTATATACATAACACCCCGTCAAATTACAAGTATTGCCAAGTCTTAGAAGGAGAAGAAGGAAAGGATTAATTTTAAATATGACATGAATTTGGCATTTTTAAGTGGTTAGATATTTTATCAGTGAACATAATCAAGTATGGATTCTGCCCAAAATATCTCCAGGGGTCAGAAATTAACATTCTGAAGAGCATGCTTGAAAGCAGTCGTTGGAGAAATATAAAACTGTTTCAAGTTTATATCCTTCCAAGTTTAGACTGCTAAATAAATCAGTTACCCAAAAAAGAAATAGGAATAATTGGAGCAGAAATAGTAATATAAACATGTTTTAAGAGAATAATTAAGACCCGAAAAAAATCATAAGTTTACCTTTTTTAAAGGGTCAAGACTCTCATAAAAATTTGTGTACACTATTTGAGATGTGATTTTGCGTTGTCAAATTCTGCAGATGTGAACATGAAACTACATAGAGGAAACTCCAGAGGAGAGACAAGAATAAATAGTCAAGAAAATGTAAATTAAACAGAAAATATTTGGTAGAGACCACTACCTATTGGTAATTAAGTTTGTGAAAGTGACAAAAATGTATGTGAATGTGTGTGTATCAAAATGTTAAACATGACATTTTTGGTTACTTAAAAGTTTTAGTTGAAGTTCGTAGTTCAAAATCTTAGAAGTTAAATACCTTCACTTTCTAGAAAGAACCACTAGACACAACCTCCAGGAATGATCAAAAGGTGGCAGAACCAGTCTTATTATTTTACATAAAGATGTACGATCATTATGTATTAAAAAATATAATGATAAGTATTAGAGTTGTGAGTCATTGCTTATAATTGTCAGGGAGGAAATGTGCTGAGGGTTTTTATCTATAGCAAGTGAAGAGGGCTCTTAGAGAATCAACTGCAGAAATGAATTTTTCATCAAAAAAAAGAGACCTTGACGTCAAGTCTTATTGTGTATCTGCTTTGGCAATTGTTTTTTGATTTTTTTCTGTATTTATTTAAGGAGCTTAGAGAAAACTCACAAGATATTTCAAAGCAAAAACAAACAACAAAAAAAAATGGAGCAACAGGGCAGAGAAAGGAGTCAGCAAAAAGGCTGCATGAGGCAGATGTCAAATGAGCAAGGTCACAGAGGCCAAGATGTGAATGGTGGTGTGGTGGATGGGAGGATGTGAAGCATCTTGCCTGTCAGGTGGTCCTGTAGTGGGAATCCCCTCAACATGCTCCTGAAGATTTGGGGAGAAAACCAGATGCCTTCCAGAGCCTTCTTTCTATTACGAGGGAAAACTGAAAATGAGGCTAAAACTTTAAAAGAGTTTAAGAGAATAAAACAAGAAAAGCAGAGGAGCTGAAAAACAAAACAAGGTAACACAAACAAAATTATTCTTAAAGTCAGTGGTATACTGGTCTGAGTGGGACCTAAATAAATAAATAAATAAATAATAAAGTCTACATGGTAGCTTTAGCCATTTTCCAAAGTAAATATTCTCATTGTTGCAAATATCTGGATCCCAATTTTATGTCCCTGAATATGGAATTGGAAAGAAATGCTGACTAATGGTTCTCATCATCTGATAGGAGTAGGTTCCAGGGTATCACTTCCTGAAGCTCACCTGACTTCCAGATTTCTTCAACTGCATGGAAGAATATACAGTAGACCCTTAAACAGCATGGTTTTTAACTGCAGGTGTGCACTTATATGTGGATTTCTATCTGCCTTTGCCACCTTGAGACCAGGAAGACAACTTCTCCTTTTCCTTCTCCTCTTCAGCCTGCTCAACAAGAAGACAAGGATGAAGACGTTTATTATGATCCATTTAAGCTTAATGAAAAGTAAGTATATTTTCTCCTACTTATGATTTCCTTAATAACATTATTTTCTAGCTTACTTTATTATAAGAATACAGTATACAATATATGTAACTTTTTTTTAAGTATTAATTATTTACATCATTGGTAAGACTGCTGGTCAATAGTAGGTTCTAGGTAATTAAGTTTTGGTGGAGTCAAGTTTTATACACGAACTTTCAATTGTGCAGTGATCTGTACTCCTAACTCCTGCTTTGTTCAAGGATCAACTGTACTTCCATTATAATTTGAGAATGGTGACCTTATGATTTATTATTCAAATTGGAAATGTTCTGAGAATAAAGAAGATGATACCATTAATTCTGTTGAGGTACAAGGCCTAAACTGAACTTTCCAGGCAAACTGAGATTTATGATCACCGTAAGGGAGCCAGTTTGATTTTTCGATCCTAACTGATACTTAGACTTAGATAATTCAGATACAATTATATTATACCTGGTAGATCTGTAATTCCAATGCAGGAAAGATAAGATTTGAGAATTTAGGTATGAAGCAGCTAATTGACAGCTATATAAAAAAAGCGATATAAAAAGACTTTCTGTCTCAAGGTGGCTTATTAGACACTATTCCCACACAATGAAACATTTACTAAAGCAAAGAGTACAAACTGGTAGCCCTATGGATAACTTGTCAGATACACACATGCTCTGTATGAGGGACAATGTGTTAAAAGAGTTAAACATATTTATTCCTTAATATCTATTCAATACTAATACGTGAAGCTCTGATGAGCTAATACTGCTATATGCTATATCTTCCAATTCTTTCTTACTGTAGACTTGTTTTATTTCATGTTTTGTAATTTGGGATTATGAACTAATCCTACCTGTGAGAAACCTGTCTCCTCCAGGGCCAGTTTGCTTTTACTACTGCCTGCATGCCAGACATATCACTGGCCTGAGGCCACATTTTATCTTAGATTTTTGGCTGCAGAGTGCCAAGAATGTTCCATGTGGATCATATAAATGTAAATCCCAATTTCTAGGTTTATAGTTATAAATTCTAAGGGGATATTTTAAGATAAGAACTGGAATACTGCTCCAGGGTAATGGCATCATAAATTCATGCACAACTCTTCTAGATTTTTATCCCTAGAAAGTAACTCTAATTTCTTAAAAGCTCAGAGAGCCATTTAAACATATCTCGATATTTGGTAATTTGGGACTTTCAGGATACTTGTTTTTTATGTCGCCAAAGCTAGAAATGAAAGTTGATATTTAAATTGAATGAATTAAATCTTCATCTTAAATAAGACTTGAGAGTGAAAGAAAAACCTAAAAAGACATCATGTCAAATATTGACTCAATTTACATTACCAGGCGATGGTCAGGCAATGAATAATTTAGCCCAAAGGTTTTCATGATCAACTTAAATTTATCCAGACTTACTTTTGTAACTAGGATAATGCTACAAATGGCATGGAGGTTGCAAAACCAAAGAAAGGTAGACTGAGTATGTGGTTGTGTAACATAGTGTTTATTATGTGTCACCTAAAATGTGTGAGTTTTTTTATTTTATTATAACATGGAAATAAAGGAGAGAATATTACACCTAACCAGAGAGAAAATATAAATTTGTTCCTTACAGAAGGAAGAAAATTTTTAAGTTCTTAATACCATAACTGAAATCAGAAGATGATGGAGCATCACCTCCTTTGTTTTAAAACTATTATACAAGGAAATATACCAAAAAAAACCTAGACATATTGTTATTTATATTCAAAGGCACAAAAATTATTATCACATAATCAAACACTCCAAAGGGAGTCCACTTTCTGTTTATTCTTGAACAAATATTCTAGAATGCATACTACATAGAAATGGTTTATTAATAAAACTTATATACTAAGATATACAATAATTATATTATCAGAGAATACACATAAAAGAATATAAACAAAAATATATGTCAGAAATAAAGTGACAAAGAAGCCTAAAAATTTAATTCACTGAAACATTTAACAATGGGAAAGTACATTAAAAATCTGATAAAATTAATATACTGCCACCTCAGACAGATGGCAGGTTTAGAATAGGAGCAAATAAAAGTTGCCAATTGACTTAGACTACCTAAGATTCATAGCCTGACAACTGTCAGCTAAAGAAGATATTGTTTCTGTAGTTGATAATTAGTGTAATCATCTTTGCAAGAACCAATGAAAGTGTAACTAAACGTCTTAGTTACTTTCACTATAAGTTATTTTTCAGGTATCATATTTTCAGGAAAACATATACATCAAATCATTGATGACTGATGAATGAAATTATGCTATTCCTATGGTATAAAATAAAGAATATTTTGGAGTATTTTTATTTCCTGAAAATACGGCTGGGACATAAAATTTTAAAAGACAATGCAAAATTACTCTGTATGCAACATATTTCAGATTATTTAAATGAGCATGTTGGGCATGGAGAAAATGACATTACAAAGAAACTAGATTACTTGTGTTTTTATTCCTATTTTTGGCTTTTACTTTCCAGGTTTTCTATTATTTTTATGATATGAAGATATTATTTTAAATAACATGCCTTTTATGTTGCTGGAAAAAAATGTTTTTCTTATTTTTAAGACAAAATATTGTTCACTTCAGCCAAAATATGCTATAGTAACAAGTGACTCAACAGTTTAAAAATATTAAAACATTTTTTTCTGCTTTTACTATGGATAGCTCCCTTGAGGGCCACCTGCAACTCCATTCCATGTCAGAACGAGCAGAGAAATAGACACTAATGAAGCTGACTCTGTAAAGCTGACTCCAGATTGCTGATCTGGAGGGAGAAAGTCCCATGGAAAACTACATACTGACTCCTGGAGATTCTGCTCAGAAGTGACATATGTAGCCTCAGCTCACATTGGAGTATCTCCTTTCATAGAAAAATAGAAATACGTAAACAATCACAAATATTATGTCAGCAAAATCCTTATAAATGTAATATATATTTTTAAAATGTTTTAAATTTTTATAAGTTTTTCCCATAGAACAATAATATTACTACAGTAGGAAGCATTGTAAGATGGCTCCCAAGATTCCTGCTCTGTGCTGTGTGAGCACTGCATGATCTCCATCCCTTATTAGGTAAATAGCATTTGTGAGTAGGTTGGAATATCAATTATGTGATTGTTCTGTGTCATATGGCAAAAGTGTTTATTTCAGACTCATTTAAAGTCCCTAATTCTTTGATTTTAAGTTAACCAGAAGGAGTTCATCCTGGGGAGCCTGACGTAGTCAGGTGAGCCCTTAAAAGATCAGAAAGAATTGAAGGCAGAGAAGTTTTACTGCTGGCCTTGATGTAGCAAACTGCCATGTTGTACAGAGGGCTACATGCCAGTTAATGGGAGCAGCCCAGAGTAGCTGATAGGAGCCTTTGGCTGATAGCCAGAAAGTGGGGATCTCAGTCCTAAAGCCAGAAGAAACGATTCTGTCAACAACCAAAGAGCTTGCAAAGAAATTCTGAGCCACATCTCACATGGGAGTCTCTAGGCAGAGAACCCAGATAATGGATATCCAGACTCATAATACCAGAAGAAATGGTTTGATAACAAATGGGGATTGTTTTAGCAACTTAGCTTTTTGCATTTGTTATGCAAAAATATATAGCTAATACAATTACCCTGAAGACTACATAATATTAATAATTCTAACACTAGTAATAATAGCAAATATTAACAAGAAAAATCACAATACCTATTTTATGTATGTGATATGGTGGCTAAACTTCTATCAGATTATGCACAAACACACTGTTTTATTAACATCAACTAATTAAAAAATATGTAGTTTTATTTTATTTAATAAAATAAAGAATGCCTGTGAGTTAGAGAACAATAACCTGTGACTTTATTTTACTAACACCTACAGCAAATTTACTCACATTTTATCTCCTTCTTGCTTTTAATTAAAGTTGTAATTATTTAAAATTTGTTTTTGAACTTGCTAACACAACAGCTTATTTTTTCAATGTTAAATAAAATGAAAAGAAAGCTATACTAATATTAGCTATATATCTTTTTATTTATAATGTATCTTTCATTTACATAAAATGAACAATACTTAACACACCAAAAAAGTTATTACATACACACAAATGGCATTCTACTTCTATTTAGGAAGAAAAAAGCTGGAATAAACACGATTCCCACCAAAGCAATAAGAAGAAAGTCTGTAAAATCAAAACTTAAAATTATCAATGAAGTGATGTCATAGAGCAGTCAATCAGCCTGGAATCTAAGAAAAGACATATGCCTCCAATGAAAGAGGTGGAAAAAAGAAAAAACACACAAAGGAGTATAGGACTGCTGTATAAGCAGATGAGTGAAACTCAGCCACAATTTTTAAACAAATTTCTAGTGGTCAGTTGTATGCTAGCATGAGGATATGGAAGCCCTGAGAACAGCAGTCTGCATCAATCAGCCTGGAATCTAAGAAAAGATGTATGCCTCCAATGAAAGAGGAGGAAAAAAGAAAAAAACACACAAAGGAGTATAGGACTGCTGTAGAAGCAGATGAGTGAAACTCAGCCACAATTTTTAAACAAATTTCTAGTGGTCAGTTGTATGCTAGCATGAGGATATGGAAGCCCTGAGAACAGAAGTCTGCATCTACCGTTAAGCTCTTTTCCATAATCCTTTACAGAGAGCGTATGTGAAAGACTGATGGTAGGACAAAAAATAAGAGGAAGTTTTCATTTTTAAGTCATGTACAAATGAAGTAGTATAGGCCTGTAGGAAGAGTGCAGCAGCTGCTCCAGAAAAGGCACAAATCCCGACCTGGTTACTTTTGCTCTATGGAATTAAAGAATTAAAGATCTATGGAAAGGGAGCAAGCTTTACTATACACAGAGCAAGAATACACACCAAAGGAAAGAAAAGGAAGGCAATCCTCTAACACTCGAGGAGAGCAGGAAACCATTCTGGGTCAGACCAATAGGGATCTTCCATTGATGCAGACGGAACAGGATAACAGAGAAAGTCCCACACCAGATACCCAAGTGTCGTTTAAAACTGAGTCTATTCAGGAAAGCAACAAATAGCCCCTTCACATTATCCTTCACCAGGCACTTAGTAAAGACCAAGAAAATTACACCAGGATAGGAGGAAGATTGTGAAGAGAGACATTTCTAAGGAAGAGTTGTCAAGGAAAGCATAAAGCTGTTGGAGACACAGACATTGAGGAAAACTCACTAGCAAATCATTCTTCACCGTAAGCACAAAG
This sequence comes from Cacajao melanocephalus, assembly GCA_963573385.1. NCBI lineage: Eukaryota > Metazoa > Chordata > Mammalia > Primates > Pitheciidae > Cacajao > Cacajao melanocephalus. The sequence continues at coordinate 27,298 of CAUYLG010021937.1, forward strand.
TAATTCTGGAGAAATTTTGATCTGTAGAAACTCTGACAGTAGTAAAGGCCACAAAATAACTGAAATTCCATTGAACTCTAAAATGATTAAACCGCAAATGCCAGAGACTTAGTCCAAAACAGAGTTTTAACAGTTTTTGCTCAAAACATTGTTTACTTCTGTCTCAAAATACCCTACATATTGTTTATGCCACACAACAAAAAATTAACTAATAAAAATAAATGTACACACAAATCCAAAACATGAAAACATTATCAGAGACAAAACAATCAAGAAAACCAAAGCTATATATAACCCACAGTTTGGAAATATTAGAGAATAAATTTAAAAATAACTATGACTAATATATTAAAGACCGTACATGAACAGATGATGAATTCTACAACAGAGATGGAGCATTTAAGAAAGAGTGAAATTGAAATGTTAATAACAACACATTAACAGAGAAAAAAAAAAAAACCTTGATGTGCTTTTGAGTAAACCTGACAACAACTGATAAAGGAATTAGTAAATTTGAAGATAGGACAATAGAAATTACCAAAACTGAAAATTAAAGAGAAATGAGTTAAAATACAAATATACCTACAAAAAGACTATGTAGCACTGAATTATCTAACAAACTTATTTACTAATACTAACAAACAAACTTGTTTTTAGAATCCCAGGGAAAACAGAGAAAAGGCTAGAAAGAGAAGAGACAATATACAGTGGAAAAAAAAAACTAGAAGAGATAATGGTTAAAATTTGTTTTTTAAACAAATACAGCATTTCAAACACAAATCTAAAAAGGTCAGAGAACATTGACCTAGATAAATATCAGTAGAATACATACCGGCATACATATTTATACAATTCTTTAAAAAGTTCTTCTCAAAAATGGAAATTGTTCAAAAGGATGAGATTTATAATGATTTTTAACAAATGAGTCACCTTCAATATGATTTCAGTAACTAGTTGAAATTGCCCATGACTAGAGACTAGGTGATGTGAAATATACCTCCTAAGGAAACAGAACAAATATACAGAATCTGATTCCAAAATATTTGCTTATAACTTCAATAAAATTATTTTTTTGTGCATACTATCTAGCATGAACCCAAAGCAATTCCAAATATTATCTCATAAAATCCTGGAAAACAGCAGAGTCGGCTGATAATGTTATTCCCATTGTATAAATTAAAGACGGAAGCTTAGACAGGTATAACTGTGATCACAATAAACAAGTAATGACAGAAGAGGAATCTCTGACTTTGCCTCTAACACATTCATTCTTCTCAAATAATCTATAAAAATGTTTCTTTTAAAATATTATCAAATTTTTATTTAAATGTATCCCTTTGGCCAAATGCATTATTGTGGCAATCTCAAAGAGCTTTCAGTTTAAGTAGCTCCATTTAGCAGTTTGGATGATATTTTCCACTAACAATCTTCTAAATCTGTACCATGAACTGAAAGCAAGCTTCAAAAATAATCTTTACCAACTCAAACCATCATAAGTTCATACTGCTGTTGGATCACCTCTTCCTATGAGATGGAAGTATCTTCAAATGGTATGAAAGAGGCATGGGTCCTTTCCCATTTGAAGAAGGCTTCCATGTGTGAATTAGGTAAGATAAGCTCTAGGGCACTTGAAAGTCATCTGTAAGTGTAAAAGGAGTTTTGGAAATGGCATAACTTGCTTTCAGTATGGTATTATTCCTAGGTTAAAAGAATCAAAATGTTGTGGTTCACATAAGATGTATCTACTATTGTGGATAACCATCATAGAATCACCAATTCAGATAATTTAAGAAGAGGGTCGCAATTTATTTCTATTATCTCACAGTTAATTTGCATTAAATATACTTAATTAATTATGTTCTTTTTATTATATTTGAAAAATTTATAATTTTAATTATGCTTTTTAGCTGTCCCCTCCAAAATAAAACACTAATTATATTTTGAAATGAAGTAAAGCTGTATTTCATGAAAAAGAAGGAGATATACTTAGAATCAAGAGATATTGTTGAATTATTTTTTCCTCAAGTTTTATAATTACATGCAGTGTGAAATTATTTCCTATTTAAAACTTAATTTTCCATTATCCATTTGTCTAAATTATTTTAAAAGTAAATAATGTACAAATACATAGATTTTTCTAAGAGCAACAAATATCATCGATGCCTTATTTACATTAAAGAAGTATGTTATTTATCAATGTTTTCAAAAATAACATAAACGTTCAAATATAAAATTTAAAGAATAAACTTAGTGGGCACATTTGATAGAATTGTATATGTATAATTACAAAACATTTTCAAACATTCCTTACCAAATATTGCTCTATGCAAGTTACTGTGTTAATACTTTTTTAAAAACATTAGTTGTAATCCTTATTAAAACACTGAGATGCAATTATTGTTATACTCATTTTATAGATGAAGAAACTGAAGACTCCATGAGATTTAGAAACTTTTCCAAGTCACCCAGAAAATGAAAGATTCATGTATGACTCCAAAACCTTTAAAAGTGAGAAAATCTAAGGAGATGGAAATTATTGCAATTAAACATAGTAAATGGGTGTACTTTATACACATGTATATATGTGTAGTTAAGAGAGCAGCCACTTAAAATGCGATTCAAAAACATCTTTTCTCTAATCCCTGTTTCATTTCCATGTTAATTATATCTAAATGTGATGGGTATATGGATAATTTTCCTTATCCTTTTGTATGTCCTTAGAGTATCTTTTAAAACTCTGCACTGAGTATGTATTATTACTACATGTAATCATTATAATAGGCATGCTTAAAATGTGAACAAATGCATAGTAATACAGTTGTGTCTATAATTCCTCGTAATTAGCAGACTTGAATGATTATTTATTTTATAATAATTTGTTTAACTTCTGAGTTGAAAAGAAAATTAAGTATAGCATTGTCTGCCTCAATAGAGTGGGGGCTGGTTAGAAAAACAAGATAACATATGGAAACAAATAGCTGAATTTTAGCAAGTTATATTTTCAATAACTTCAGATTACAACTTTAACATTGCCTAACTATGCCAGGCAATTTGACTGCAAATATACCTAAGAGGAAGAGACCTCAATGCCTGAAGCCTCAAAAAACACTGCTAAAAAGCAAACTGATAGCTCCAGCCTTCCCTATAATTATTAGTAATATAGCAATTTGTAAGAGACAGGAAGAGCAATATTTTCACGTAATTACAAATTTCATCACAAATATATTTTTATAGTATTTCTTCTTAAGAAAATCTTAGGGTTTTTAAGAAATACCACAGCTTATTATTTATTATTATTTTTATTTACTTAAGGTGAATTCCACATACAGGATAATGAAATGCAAAAGGGAAGGTCTCCAGAATTCTCAGTACAGAGTCTCTCAGCCAATGGACAAGAAAGAAAATCTTCCATTTTCAGAATATTATTGTTTTACATTAGTTTTAGCTCATGGTAGATATAAAACTGAACATAATCACATGAAAATGTTATTGGTAAATATCTTGATTTTTGCCTTATTTTGGTAGAGATGTTCTTCGGGATTGCCCATCACTTCTTTCTTCGGGTATCTCAAACACAGGAGAAGCACCTGAGTAAAGCTGAAGCTATCATTTCCATTTATCCGTGGAATTTCAGTCTTCTGTGGAGAAAAAAAGGGACACAAAAAGTACTAGACTTAGCAATCAAATGAAAGATCTCTTCTACTTGAATTTCCCAGGAGCTATTTTGATTTCTGTTTTCTTCCAAAGATTGCTTGTTTTCCTCTTCTGTTTATCCTGAGCTAAATATAGCATCATTTTTTCTTATCAAGGTAATCAGAGAATATTATCATATTCCACCTTAAGGAAAGACACACCTTCTGTGTAGGATTTTCTCCTGGCACATATAAAGAAATGGAACTTAAATTTATACTGTAATATAAATTATATATGTAAGCCAATTTTTAAAAAGCACTACTCAAAATCATAGCAATTATGTAGATTGTAATAATCATGTTACCATGTGATATAGTAGAAATTTGAACTGTAGACTGGTAGAAAGTCAATCAGAATGTGAGTCACAAGGAACTGTCCAGGAGAAAAGGCAGGCTATAAACTGCTATTTAAAAATCCATTAAATTCTATCTATTGTTAGGTTATAATTATTGCTGGGCTAGTTAGTATTTCTATACATTATTTATTTTAGGAAAATGCCAATTACATGTTAAGTTTCTGAATACACTGAAATCTAAGACAAAATATTGTAAAACAAGTCTTTGAAAACATTCATCTTTCAGCTATTCAGAAGGTCTCCCTCTGCTCTTAGTTTTGCTCTAACAAACTCCCTTTGACTATTGGCCCTTAAAAATTGAACTCACTGGAATACTGGGTATTTTAATATGAATACCTTACAGTAATATCTATGATGTTAATTATATTGTTAGTCTTCCACAGTAGTTCATAGTAAAGCAAATGAATCTTTTATACTTATAAAAGGAGTCAAGATTTTACTACTCATGGCATTTTCAACTAATTTGGCTTTCACCATGATAACAAAAGATTTCTAAATGAAAATTATTGCCATTTCCCTTATTCAGTGTATAATTTTAGCTTATAAAAAGATTTCTTCTTTTTATTATTCTACTTGACAAAAATGGAAGATTCACACTTAACTAAGTTTGAAATAAGAAAAAAATCTGTACTGTTTAAGTACTGATTTATGTATTTGATTTTATGAAGTTTGTAAAAATAATAATTGGACTTTTTCACAAATGACGAAACATTATTCTCACTTATCACTTTTGGTAAATGGTTGAAAAATTATACAGGCATATGATTTCATCAGCAACATTGTAAACATACTAAAATGCATTAATGTATCATAAATTATATTAAATGGCAAGCATTTACTCTTCTAAGCATATATCTATAAAAAGATAAATTTTCAATTTGTAATTGTTGTCTACAAAATGATTTCTTATAAGCATTCCATGTAAGATTCAAATTTTTAATTTTCTTAATATTTGCTAATTTTTTTCTTAAAAGTATTTTTGATAAAACATCTCTGTTAAAATGATAAATATTTTAAAATATAAAATTATATTCATATGGTCAAAGGCATGGAACCAGAGAGACTCCACCTTGAAAAAGGGCTGGATAAAATAAGGCTGAGACCTACTGGGCTGCATTCCCAGCAGATTAGGCATTCTAAGTCACAGGATGAGAATAGGAGGTTGACACAAGATACAGGTCACAAAGACCTTGCTGATAAAGCAGGATGCAGTAAAGTAGCCAGCGAAAACCCACCAAAATGAAGATAGTGATGAAAGTGACTTCTGGTCATCCTCACTGCTCATAATATGCTAATTATAATGTATTTGCATGATGAAAGACATTTCCACCACCAGTGTCCCAACAGTTGACAACTGCTATAGCAACTTCAAGAAGTTACTCTATATAGTCTAAAAAGGGGAGAAACTCTCAGTTGTGGGAATTGCCCACTCCTTTCCTTGGAAACTCATGAATAATCCACCCCTTGTTTAGCATATAATCAAGTAGTCACAATAAGTATCCTTAGCTGAGCAGCTCAAGCCACTGCTCTCCCTATGGAGTAGTCATTCTTTTATGCTTTTACTTTCTTAATAAACTTGTTTTCACTTTACTTTATGGACTTGTCCTGAATTCTTTCTAGAACAAGATTCAAGAACCTTCTCTTGGGGTCTGATCAAGAGTGCCCTTTTCAGTAACAATATTTTCAACTTTTTTTAAAGTATTAAGGCAAACATTTTGTCAACATAATTTTATAAATTTAAGGAAAATCAAGCACTAAAAAAAAATCCTTTTAAGAAAAATTATGTAAGAAAGCATATTTGTAGAGCTAGACTAAGTCATTTTTTCTAAAAATATCTACCACAATATGAAGTGACTATGTTGTCTGGAGTATATACCCTGGGGTTCATTCTTGCATGCCAGAAAAATTTAAGACATGGACACACATGAGAAATTTCGGAGTGGAGGTTTAATAGGTAGAATAGAAGAAAAAGAGAAGCAGATTCCTCTATATAGGAAGGGGTCTCTGAGTGGAAAAAGGACCAGCTGGTGGCAAATGTGCTGAATTTTATAGTCCCCTTTGAGAAGGCAGTGCCTTATTTCCATAAGGCTCACAGATTGGTTTGAATAGGTATGACATTTGCATAGCATGTGGAAAAAGCTGTTCACCCAACCCTAATTTTCTTATGCAAATGGGCTTTCCAGTTGATCAGCACCATCTTATCTGCTATTTACAGTCCATGTGGCCGGCAGAGAAGGAAAGATGGAGCCATCATCTTGGAAATGTCTAGTTTTTTGTTACTGCCAGGATTCACCTGTGCAAGCTCCCAGCTTGGTTGTCGGTGTCTGCATCTCAACTTTACAGACTACTCCTTGTTAGGAAATGATCTGTGGCTGCTTTTCATTAAAAAGAAAAGCTTTATTGAGGACTCCTATGCCCTCATTATCAGGCCAAATAATTTCTTCTTAACTCCTATATAATTCTCCCATCTGGAATGGTAACTCTAACTGCTGTTATGGGGTGTCTGGTGATGACTCTTTCTGGCTAATTCCTGCTGAAAATAGGTGTCATACGGGGAACGACAGCTAGCACTCCTCCTGGGGTTGAACTAAGGGTCCTCAGAAGAAAGGCATGTCCATGTGTGGTTTTGCCTGTAGCACCATCTGGAGTTTGATTTCTTTTAGGCAAGAGGAAACAATTTGAGTTACAGTATTGAGTAGACAAGGTCCAAACATTGATATAAAATATATGAGCAAGAGGGGGCTTAATAATGGAACTAAGTTTTACAAAGAAGACTGGAATTCATCAAAGAGGGATTATAGCCATCCAGGGCTGGAGCCTGCATTTTCTCTTCACCTGTCAATGATTTTAACTTAATCTTTAAGCACCTGTAACTTTTCTTCTACTTGATTAGGGGTGTTGATCCCGAAGCAGCACGTTTCACTTAAGACTGCACAGGTACCCCCTACCTCAGCTGTAAGGCCATCTAGGGCTCATCTATTCTGTGTTGCTACTGAGGCTACTGAGTCTATAGATTGTTGTTGTGTTTCTATGGCTCCTACTGTTCCCTTCCATAATTATTGCATCATAAAGGACATATTGATTGCTGACCTTTTGAGGAAAAGAATACCAGCAAAGCAGAAGAGGCTGCTGGTTAAAGAATTCCTCACCTATACTCTTTCTAAGATGGGATTGTCATGTGCATGCTCTCCCAATCTTCTATTTAGGTTAAATCTCCATATGAGGGCATGGAAATGATGGCTATCTTTGTTTGGCCTATTTAATACAGTACACTTTCTAAAAAGGAACCAAGGTTAGGGGTGTACTCAGATGATGCAGCCATGCCAGTGAAATTTAAAAATAATAGGCTAGGAATCACTGCTACTATAATGCAGTTTCCTTTTCAGTGCCTAGAGAGGATTAAGTGTATCCAGGAGCCACAAAGGAAATATAATCCTGTCCCTTGAAGGGATGGTTCTAAGTTGTGACATGTGAGAGACACAGGTAGATCTTTTTCATCTCTTAGAAGTTTTCCCCCTTACATATAATAGTAGCATCTTTGGGATAGGGATATCCATACACAGGATAGTCATTCACAATGCCATTTAGAAGCTTACATGCTAAATGAGAAGGGTCCACCTGACAAATGGAATTTCAAAAAATTAGGGACATAATATGCACTGGCCAATATCTCAGATGATCCCTGTGGCAAGGGCTATTGGTCTAGATGTCTCCAGTTTGCTCACAGATTTGTAGGCCACTAGTATTAACAGACATCATACAAAGATCTGAAATTTCATGAGGAAGCATGTTTGGAAAGGTCCATGTGTTATTCTCTACATTATATTCAAGGTGGTTACTTGGAGCATACCAGTTTCATTGGGACTTCCAACCAGGAGGAGAGGCTAGATTCTGAATGCCTCCCAATAGGGCTTCTGATCTTTTGAGGTCACCCTTATTGTGCTTTACGCCCCAAACTTGGAACTATCAGCAATTACAAGTGTCATGTTACAGTATTTGAGATCTCCCAAGTATGGTCCATCCCCACTGCTTTCAAAGCAGAGTCAGGCACTTGTTATTACCTGGTCAACTATTCCCAGCCTAAGGGTGTGAAGCTCATCTTTGAAGAGCGTGTTCTTTGGCACTGGTGGTAGAGTGCTTTCCTGAGAGGAGTTAGTTACCCAGTTGAAAGTGCTCCCATACTATGTCACATATATGCCTGCTAAGTCCTTAAGTGTTAAAGGTATGGCTAACAAAGGGAAACCTAAGATAGTAAGTTCTGGGTAATTGAGAAATTCCTTAGTATTACTGAACTGACAACCACTCAGGACAAACCTAGCAATTAGTCTTGTTGTACAAATGGGCCATGGCTGATATTGTAGGAGCTAAAGGAGGTGATGTTTCACTAAACCAAATAAAAAGTCCTAGCAGACTCACTGATAGTAAAACTTTCATGACTCTTTTTTGTTGGTAACTATTATTTCTGCTATGAAGATAATAATTAAGCAAAATACTACAGCAATGGAAACTTGCTGTCCAATATTTCAGTTAGAACGTGGTACCATGTGTAGGTCTACTACAAATAGTAGAATATAGTGATTTTTACAAGGATAATGTAGTAGATTATTTCCATCTAAAATTATACTGGCCAAAATAAGAATTTCCCTTTGGGGGCTATTGTCTTCCTTGGTGTTATCTTCCCAAACCAAAAACAAACAAACAAACAAACAAAACCTCTCGGTTATGGGCACCCTACTCACTTTCATTATCTATCAGAATTTGCAGAATAATTGCCCAGAACTAGCATATTGATCCAGATATTTACATTACCCATCCCTTTTTGTTTCCTCCAAGCTGCAGGAGATCACCGCTTGATTCACAAGAATAAGCAGTGTTAGTCTAAAATGTAGGCAAAAGGCTTAACAACAACGAGACTAGGATTTAATGACAAATATATGATCAAGTTTGGAGCATAATTTCTACCTCTAGTTCTCATTTTTGGTAAAAACAAATTATGACAGAACCCTGTTATTCATAGAAAAAACTTTAACCTTATACTTGGCCTGATTATTTGTATAAAGTGCAGCAAAATGATTATGTCTACATAGGACTTTTGGATTAGCTTTGATGAAACTGATTCTTAAAGAATCTTGGATAAGATCTTTTAAAGCTGAGCTAAGCGATGGGTTTGTATCCTCAAATACCTATGAATTGAGTAGTCCTCTTCTCTTAAGGTTTCACAGTAAACTTGGAGTTCCTGGAGCTGTTAGAAAGTGATGTTATTTACTGACCACAGGATAGGAACCCTGTGTAGGGATTGTGTAGACAAGGTATGAGGCCAGTTCTCTCCATAGGGCTTTTATCAGCTCTACAAGTCAAGATTGACTCCTTAAAGACAAACATACCCTTCTATTCAAAGCTTTGATAAAATAACCAGTTTTTCCAATTATGTCCTGTTGAAAAAGAAAAATTGATTCCTATTGCACTGATGCAAACAGCTATATTGCTTTAAGTTAAGAGTACTCACAGAAATTTTCCAAATTCTAGAGGAACCAGGCAGAGAGAAACAAACATGCTCCAAACGTTGTTCACAAGAGTATACCTTACTCAGTTACTAAAGGCCATAGATAGTTAAAAATAAGTTCCCTTTAGTTTCCTTGACTCTGAAAAACTAAACAAGGATCAGCAATATTCCAAGCAAAAGACAAGTTTCCTTTAACTTTATGAGTGCAGTCTATTTAGTTAACTCCTGTTTTGTTTGATATTTGTGAACATGTCAGTTCTTTATGCATCCCATACATTCTTTCTCTGTCCCCATGTTACAATCTTCAAAGCTATTAAAAATCTTCATTTGAGAACATCTGTTAAAGTCTTACAGCTTGATTTTAAACCATCTTTTGAGAAGGAACAAAGCAAGACAATTGTCTGTGAATGACAAAATTTCCAGAGTAGTTATAGTTAAAAATATGACTTACAAAGAAGTTTAGTTATCTCCATGGTTTACAATAACTTTAACCTGTAATTATGATTGATAGCATATACTTAGACAAAAACTAAAAAAAAAAAAAAAAAAAAAAAGGACATCAGCTCAGTGCAGTGGCTCATGCCTATAATTCCAGCACTTTGGGAAGCCGAGGTGGGTGGATCACGTGAGGTCAGGAGTTCGAGATCAGCCTGGCCCACATAGAGAAACCCCATCATTAATAAAAATACAAAAAAAAAAAAAAAAAAAAAGAGAAATAGCCAGGGGTTGTGGTAGTCACTTGTAATCCCAACTATTCTGGAGGCTGAGGCAAGAGAATCTCTTGAACTTGGAATTTGGAGGTTGCAGTGAGATTGCACCATGGCACTTCACCCTGGGTGACAGAGCGGGACTCCATCCCCCCAAAAAATAAAAAAAAAGACATCATTTTGACAATATCATATGACCAAACATGTCAAATAATCCTGTTTACATCTTCTCTGAATGTTTCAGGGGCCCTCTGAACCACCCAGAAAGCCAGGCAGCAAGAAAGACAATTTTGAAACTTGAAGTTTGATTTTGGGATGCCTGTTAAATGTTAGAGGCTTAAAACACTTGATGTTATGAAATAGAATTCCAAATTGTCATACATTATTTATTTTGCCAAAATTATGACTCAAAAGGCAAAAACCTTTTATCTTTTACTATTACAAGAAAATCCTAATCAAAGCCAAATTTAACCCTTGCATTAGTTTATTAATGTTTAACAATCTTTTGATACAACCTCATAGAAAATTCCATGTAATCTTAATCAATTTGACCATGAGGTGAAATCTTTATGAATCCTTTATAACTCCTATTGCTAAAGGACAGATTAACATCTTAAGACAACCTTGCTGTGTTTTTATTTCAGTGATCTATTTATGAAAAGACCATATAATACCCTTTTGAATTTAGTTAATGTTTACACATTTTTTCAAGGTTAATTTTTTACAATCTTTCCACAACTTGCTTAAATCTTTAGCTTTATTAAATCAAATTTACCATAATCCTTCATCTCTGGGAAAAATTTACATTTCCATGCTCTCTTACAATCTTTTAGTAAATAACACATTTTACTGTTTTTATACACTTTGAATATAACACTGCTGAGTGATCTCAAAAACATGTTGCACTGTCAACTCTTAACAAATTTTACTTTTGGTGAAAAACCTAGTTAGTAAGTTGTTTTAATTATTTAAGAGGTGTGGAGCCTAGGACCTAGAAAGAAGTACAGATGATGTCTGATGCTTTCCATTTTCTAGCTCCAACTTTGGGAGAAGTCTGGTTTACAGTTTATAGTCTAAAACAAAGATGATAATAGCCCTCCAGACCAAGGGCAGAGTGTGACCTCAAAATGCCATGTGCTTTCCAGACCAAGGACAGAGGGAGACCTGGAAATGCCATGTGCTCTCCAGACTAAGGTCTAAGAGAGAGAGAGAGAGAGAGAGAGAGAGAGAGAGAGAGAGATGCTCACTGTGTGTGTGGGGGGAGGGGGCTCTGTGTATAGAAACACAAAATGTCTTCCCTTGAGTTATATCCCCAGTTACTCTGACATTCGCTGATATTGCCAAACAAGATCATTCCCCTGAACTGCAGAACTACCTGCACATTGCATACACAGAGAAGATAAGTGATATGATGGTCATGAGCAAGAAAGAAGGGAATTATGATGGGAAAGTTGGAGATCCTGTTGCCAACACCCCATTAGGGCAGTTGGAGGCTAGGGTCACTCTAGAAGCCTTTGGATAACACCAGGGAGTGGTATCCCCTGCCAGAAATCCTCAGTTACCCCAGGACTTCTTCCTGGGGTAAGAAGTGCTCTGTGAAAAGAAGCTGATTGAAACATGGTCAACATGCGTAGCAACCTGTGGATATCAGGGACTTCTCCATGTTCTCCCCAGCAATCCTGTCCTCCAAGTCTTGTAAGGCTGACAGCTGTGCTAATTGTTTTTAAATGGCTGAAGGGGGCCCAGTATTTGGTTTAATTAAGTTCTAAAATGGAGGCCACGAGCCTCAAAATGAGAAAAGCAGAGTTGATGTCCACTGCTCTACTCACTATTTTGATGAATGCTGTACCTTGGTATCCCAGGCAAGTTCCCCATTTTGAAGTGGCTATATTGTCTGGGCTAGATACCCTAGTGTTCATTGTCACATGCCAGGAAAATATAGGACACAGACATACAGGAGAGTTTAGGAGCAGAGGTTTAATAGGTAGAAGAGAAGAGAAAAAGAAACAGCTGCTTCTATATAGGAAGGGGTCTCCAAGTGGAGAAAAGACCAGGTGGTGGCAAATTTGCCAAATATTATAGTCCAGTTTTAGGAAGCAGTGTCTGATTTCCATAGAGCTCACAGGTTGGCTTGGTCAGGTGTGATGTTTACATAGCACGTAGGGAAGACTGTCGGCCCCACTCTAATCTTATGCAAGTAAGTTTTCCAGTTAATTGGTGCCATCTTATCTGCTTTTTATAGCACACATGGCTAGCAGGGAAGGAAAGATGAAATCACCAACTTGAGCATGCCTAATCCTTAATTCCTGCTAGCATTCAGCTGTACAAGCTCCCAGCTTGCTTGTCTATGTGTGCAGCTCAACTTTACAGGGTGCTCTTTGTTAGAAAATTATTTGGGGCTGATTTTCATTAAAAATAAATGCCTTTCTGAGGAATCCTATGCCCTTACCACCTTCCTAAGTAGTTTCCTCTTAACTCCTATATCACATACACCCATGAAAAGTGCCAAAAGTCAGAACACTGACAACACCAAATGCTGGCAAGGATATGGCGTAACACAAACCCTTATCCACTGCTGGTGGGAGTGTGAAATGGTGTAGCCATTTTGAAAGACAGTTTGTCAGTTTCTTACAAACCTAAATATACTCTTAACCATATGATCCATCATTCACACTTCCTGGTAATTTCTCCAAAAGGAATTGAAACTTATGTCCACAAAAATCTTGCACATAGATTTTTATAGTAGATTTATTCATAATAGCAAAAACTTGGAAGTAACTAAGATGTCTGTCAGTAGATGAATGAATAAATAAACTGGTGCATCCAGACAGTGGAATATTATTCAGCACTTCAAAGAAATGAGCTGTCAAGCCATGAAAAGACATGGAGGAACATTGGATGCATATTACTACATGAAAGAAGCCAATTTGAAAAGACTACATTGTATGTGATTCCAACTAAATGACATTGTAGAAAACACAAAACTATGAAGACAATGAAAGGATGAGTAGTTGTCAGGGGCTCAGGGAGGGAGTGATGAATAGGTGAAGCACAGAGAAATTTTAGGGCAGTGAAAATACTGTGTATGACAGTTAAATGGTAGATAGATGTCACTATACATTTGTCCAAACTCATAAAATGTACAACATCCAAAGGGAACCCTAATGTAATTGTGGCCTTTCGGTGATGATGTGTCAACAGAAGTTTGGTTGTAATAAATGTCTTACCCACATGGGAGATGCACATAATGAGGAAGGCTATTCATTTGCTGGGGCAGGTGGTATATGAGAACTCTGTATACTTATGCTCAATTTTGCTGCAAATCTGAAATTTTACTAAAAAATCTTTTTTAAAAGTAGCTATAAATAACTTGTGTATTTCTAGACTGAATAACATATGGAAGAAAATTCAGAATTATATAAGAAAAAAATACTAATAGAATTGATAAAGCTAATATTAATATATAATGTTTTATCACAGCCCAGGTCTATGTATCACTTAATATACAATTTAACAAAATATACCCAGATATATAAAAGAAAGTTAAAGTTCAATTAATGATGTGTTATTAGCATCAGTTTATGCTAGCCATAGTTTCTTTTATCACTTATACTTGATCAATTATTCTTTCATTTTTAATAACATAGTGAATAACACTGAACCCAAGATTCAACCAATGACTCTATCACCAGTAGTTTATATTAATCTGTGTACACAGCTTAAAGGATTCTGTATAGGGTCCTTTCTCACTGCTTTCCACCTACATTCAAGATGTAACTTGTATCCTAAATTTTCTGTTATATTTTCTGTATTTAAAATATTTAAATACATTATTTACTTTTGTTAAAATTGGATTTTATCACAATAATTTTATGTTATATGTGTAGTCATGGCATTTGCTTTCTATATTCAACAAAATTATTGCAAAGTTCCATTCATATAGTTTATATGTAGCTTTAGCCAAGGCATTTTAGTTACTATATATGCTTTGGTAATATACCATGTATTTATTAAGTCTTGTATCGAAGACCCTTTGTTGATTATCTATTACAAATTTTATTTTAAACCTATTCATACATAACTTCCAGTCAACACATGCGTAATTATGTCTCTAGGTATCTATGTAGAAGCGGAAACTTTGAGTCAATAAGTGAGAAATACTTTAGTGTTACAATAACAATGACACTCTGTTTTCCAAAATGGTTGTAGAAGAGATTTTATTGATCCACATTCTTTCTGATATTGAACATTTCCAGCTTACTTAATTTCTACAAACTGAACATTTGTAAAATATTGTATTGTGGTAGATGCATTCAATTTTTATTCCCTGGTTATTGGTTTTGTAGAGCACTTCTTCATATGTACAGTTCTTTTATCTGTTGTTTCCTTTGCTCAATGTCAGTTCATGGTTTTGCAGTGCTCCATTAGCCAACAAAACAGTAGGAATCCTTCTAGTTTTCTTGATAAAATTATTTGTCAATTATAGGTGCATAGTTTCTTGCTTTGATCTAGTGATATAGTTCATAAATAAAACACACAAGAATTAAAAATGAAAGAAAAACGTAGATAAACATAGGAAGAATAAACAATATGTGAAGAATAAGCAATTTCGTTAACCACAGTATACCTACATAAAGTAAACAGATAAATGACAAACTGAGAAAGAATATTTTCCCAAATGTAGTTAACAAAGAATTTATATCAAATATATTACAAGGTCTCCTTGACCTATCTTCAAATGGGATGCAGTAAAGTTTAACTTAAATATCTGGAAGAAAAACAGTACTGATATTATATGTTGGAATTCTCCACCACAGTTTGGATTCAGATCTATTTATGGAACTAACTGCTCAAAATTTTGTATAAGAAGGAAAAACAGGGCTGAAGTTGATGCCTATTTATGGAATTCACATAGAGTGTTAACAAAGGGAAGACAAGATAGGTTTAGAGGGAAGCTAATAAATTCAGGGATATTAATTATTCTATATCCTTTAGGACATCCAAGAGAAGACACAAGATCACATTTGGATAAGATTGAAATTATTATTGATATATGATATATTGATATATTATATATGTACAACTAAACTTGTGGTAGTTGAAGAAATTACCTAGGTTAACTGCAGTGAATATTACATTTGAACAAAACTGAATTATTATTGATATGTGTACTGTGTATAGATATACTGAACTTATGGTAGCTAAGAGATTGCCTAAAATGACTATGTTGAATGTGAAACAAAAACAGGAAAAGAAACATAGGAAAGAACTCTTAGGAACACAATCATTCTTCAGTAAAAGCACTTTACAAGCAGTCATGAGAACATTTTGAGGGAAAGTAAAAGACAGTTATGATACCAGAAAAGCCGTAGGGAGAATATTTTAATAAGCAAATAGCAGCATCAAATAATGAGAGGTCAAGTAACTAAAATACTGGATGTCTCCACTAGTTTAGCAAAAAAAAGAAAAATCATCTGCAATTTCAGTGGATTGAGGAGACATTGGAGGTAAGGATAACATATAATTGTGTCATCTTTTAAGTCTTTAAAACAGAATATATGCATAATATATTATTTTAGGTCTTTTATCAGATAAATTTGAAAAACTATGATTCTTTATTTCTAGCTTTCAACTGTTTCTGAATTTGTTTGACACAGATTATCAATTCTGATTTTGTAAAGCTATTTTAGCCTAGATAAGCATTAATATATTGATCTCAAAAGCACAACTTGATTTTAACAATATATGCATAAATAAATGATGCAGTGTAAATATCTTTGCTGAAATGAACCATTTTCTCTCTGCGTGCATAGAACACTTTATGTGGTTAGGTAGCAAACAGAAAGAATAAACAATCTATTATTTAACAAATTGTGAAATCACAGCATTTTAAGATTCTGATTTAAATTCATAAGAATAAAGAGAAGCTTTTTATCCTTTCAAATAGAGGAATTAATAACTTCAAGGGTTCAGCTGAATAATATTGGTTTAGATTATTCTGTAACCTTATCTCATTATTTGGAATTGGGTGAAGAATAATAATACTGGAATTTATTTTTTTAATTAACAAATATTTACAAAGCAATCACTTGTGTTCTAGGCACTATTCTAGTTCTAGGAATAAAATTTGGAGCAATTGAGGGAAAAAAATTCCCTTATGGAGTTTATAATCCAAGGTTGGATCTTGACAACAAAGAAGTATATATACACACACTCAGTCACATTCACATCCATAGACATGTGCACCTATACTTTTATATTTGTATGAAGGGATACATGCTATGACAAACTATAAAGCAAAATAAGGGAGTAATGAATGTTGTGGGTCTGTGTTTGTAAAGGTATGGCATTTGAGGGTACAAACCAGCAAAGACATTGAAGAAGAGTGTGAACAGCAACTTCAAAAATCCCAAAACAGAGACAACCTTTACATGTTTGAGATCAAGAAAATCAGTATGATTAAGCAAGAGCAAGGTCCAAAGGAAATTATATCTTCCTGGTAGGTAGAGAAGATAACAGATGAGGGATGGTATATGGGAGCAGTTATATTTTGATGGGGAGATCTTTTATAGGAAATGTAATCTGGGAGATCGAACCAAGAAGGGTGATTACTTTGGAGGCTTTTGCAAACGTCCAGGCATAGGTGATTATGGCTTTGATGAGTGTGGCTGTGGCAGTGGTGGCGGTGATGTAAACTGGTGGGATTCAGGGAATATCTTGAAGTTAGAGCCAATAGAATTTTCTGAGACACTGTATGCTGATGTGAAGAATTATTCCTAGATGTTTGATCTGTTAACTGGGTAATGATGATGTCATTCACAATAATAGAGAGCTTGAAGAATAAATACTTTTAAGAAAAAAACAGGTGTTTGTTTTAGACAATAATTTGTTAGATACTATATTTATAACCACATTCTAGGTTATGCTACAGTAATTAGTTTGCCCCAAAATCTTAATACAATTTTTTTAATACAATGGTAAGTTTCTCCCACAGAAATTGTTCAAGTAATGTAGGGCTTTGGTGAAAGCAAATACTGCTTTCTAATAGACATAGCATCTTGAGAAAGCTTTATTGTTATTTAAAGCAGGAGAAAATAATACATGGAAATTTCACATTCATTCATCTGTGTTTAGGCATAAGAGTCACACACATTCTTTTTCTCAGATTATTGACTTGAAGTTCTCATGGGGGTTCTTTCTAAATGGCAGTGGCTAGGTAATGTAGTCTTTCTTGTGCTCAGGAGAAAAAGACTGGAAATTCAGTCATAGCAACTAATGCATATGTCTATAAACATTCAAATAGAACTATATATTAGGCAGTTGAACACAGAAATGTAAAGCAGGGAGGTGGTTAGAGCTACAGATATAAAAGTGAGATATAACAATGTGTAAATATTATTTAATGCTGACATTAGATGACCTTCTGGATAGTGAATTTAAGTAGATAAAAGAAGCCAAGACTCATTTTCAGGTACATTCTTTCTTTAAATTAGGAAAAGAAAAGTTGTCAATTACACAGAAAACCAGCCGTTGAAAACCTGGTGAAGGAAAATCAGGAGTCTGGGGTAGCCCAGAAGCCAAGTGAATAAAGCATGTCAAAGGAGAGAAAATAGTTAATATTAATACATGGTGCCTAGATATAAAATGAAGAGAATGCCACAATTAAATATTTGATATGACAAGATAGACATCATTAAGGACCTTGATAAAGGGTAATTTAATATAGTTCTTGGAAAGAAAGCCTAATTATTGTGAGCTCAGGGAAAATAAGAAGTAAATAATTGAAGAAGTGAATACCGACAAATGAGGTAGGCATGTAAAGCACTTACCACCATGCCTGGATTCTCCTGTAAACACTAAAACAATTAAGTATTTTTGTTAGTAGAAGTATTACTCAAATGTGTAATTTTAAAGGTTGAGGAGAAATAGGGCAGTAGTTGAAAAAGGAATGCCAGGTACAGATTTTATTATTTTTTTTTACAGGAAAATTTTAAGCATGTTTGTTTGGGGACAGGAATAGTCAATAAGGAAAGAAAAATTGATTATTTAGGATAGCAAATGGAAAATTACAGTAAAAATAAATAAATTTAAATGTATGAGAGGGAATGGTGTTATCTACTACATAGTTACAAAGGGTGATAATCTTAACAGATAAAATTTATGCGGTGTAATAAGAGTAAATAAAAAATATATGAATAAATTTGTAAATGGGTTGTAAAATGCTGCGGAAGCGGTAGTAATATATTTTAGATAACATTTATTTTTAAATAAAATTTTAAATATTATAACAACCTAAAATTTAGGAAATTGGTGATAGCAAGTTCAAGAAAACAGAAAAGGTATGAAATCTAACATTGAAAACTGGGAGAAAAAATTGTTAGGAAAACCTATGAGTTGATGACTCACTTTTGCATTGTGATTTTTAGTTTAAATTAACAGTTTTGTTTTGTTTCACACACACCTATTTATACAGGGAAAAGTTAAAATATGAAGAAAATTTAATGTAAGCAGTGTTTACATATACCAAAAACATTGAGTAATAGAGACAGGGACAAGTGAGTCAAGAATGCTTGAAGTAGATAATTACAGTGATGAACAATGGAGTTCTGACTATGTACTGATGGAAGTGAAAATACAGGGAGACAAAGAAAAATGATATATAGTAGAGTTGGCTGGGCATGGTTGCTCACACCTGTAATGCAGCACTTTGGGAGAAAAGGCAGGAGGATGGCTTTAAGCTCAGGAGTTTGACACCAACTTGGGCAACATGTCAAACCCTGTCTTTATAAAAAATGCAAAAATAAGCCAGGCATGGTGGTGTGTGTAGTCCCAGCTACCCAGGAGGCTGAGACACGAGAATCACTTGAGCCAAGGAGGCGGAGGTTGCGGAGAGCTATGATTGCACCACTGCACACCAGCTTGGGTAACAGAGTGAGACACTGTCTCAGGAAATATCTATATATATTCTTCATATATATATATATTCTTTAAATATATATACATTATTTATATGTATATTTATGTATATTTATATATGTATATTCTTTATATATATTCACATATGTATATTCTTTGTCTATATATATAAAGAAAGAAAAGACAAAAGAAATGCTAAAAAGTCAATGAATTGTTGATCTATTATTACTGTCAGTGTCTAGAGCATAAAATACCTAGAGTTGCTAAAGAAAGAAAGAAGAAAAGGCATTAGGAATTTAAGAGTTCAAGGGAGTGGAATCTAGTGTGTTGAATGCTGTTCTGCCTGGTTGTTTAGGTTACTATTATTGTTGGATAGGATGTGGTCACATGTTGATAGATAGTGGTGTAGAGAATGACAAAGAACGAGAACAGAAAACTTCAATTAATAAGAGTGAATGACCTTGTAATAGGTAGGTAACAAGTAAGTTTTGGTGAATCACAGTCATTCAGCTTGGCACTTAGAGTTAGACTTTTAATGGGAGAGGGAGGTAAACATGAAATCAATTATAAGCAATGAGAACGTGTATATCAATTTGAGGTTTTATGTTAATTTATATTTAAGAAAACTAGAAAAGTTAATTCAAAAGGATACTTCATGGTCAGAGGAATACTGAGAAGAGAAATAAAAGTAAAGGAGACACTAAGAAAAGTAAATGGTGATTTTGTGAATGACACACCATGAAATACCAAATGCATGGATAAAATATTTGAGAATGACCAAGGGAATAGCAACATAAATCAGATAATGAGAATGGTGTGGTAAGTAGTCTTCACCTGAAAAATGTAGTCTTGCAGTTTTGAACTAAAAAAAGGAGGGGAATGAATGAAGATGAAAACCTCTTTGGAGAATGTTGGTAAAAATCCTAAGCATGTCCTCTTTTGGACAGTTTATAGTAATAAGGAGGTAAAACCTGGATTTGGAAGAGTTATTTGGAGGCATTTTGGGGCTTCCTATGAGAGCAAAATTCACAAACACTTGTCAAGATCCTGTCAACGTCCAGAGTGGAAGAAAACGTCTCATATTTTCAAATATAATAGCTCTACCTCCTACCCTAAACTTATGATCCTCTCTTTTTCTGGGACAATCTTTCACATTGTTCCTCAACATACATTTCTATAGGCTTCATAATGTGCCTAAGAAGAAAAAAATAATTATAGTAGCCAATCGATATCTATTTTCTTCCTAAATCATATTGTTACATGTCACCTCTGTCTGTATCCCCTCTGTCTATTCTGCATCTATGTAGTAAGCTCATATATATTTTTCAATAAGTATCTATTAGATATTTGAATGATTCTTTTAAGTAAGCATTTAATCATTGTACATAAAACCAGAGCATCTAAGTTGTGGCAATGAATAATAAAATGATTGCTGAGGGATTTAAAATATGTGATGTGGAAAGCCATTGCTAAGACAGAAAGTCTAAGTTCAAAGTCTCATATGAGACAAGGCAAGTGCCTTCCACCTATAAGCCTGAAAAGTAATAAGTTATTTAGTTCCTGGATACAATGGGGGTAAAGATGTTATGTAAATATATCTGTTCCAAATGGGAAAATTTGGCCAAATGAAGGAGCTACAGTCCCTATGCAAGTCTGAAAACCAGTGGGGAAGTCAAGTCTCAAAGGCCAAAAGTGATCTCCTTTGACTTCATATCTCACATCTAGTTCACACTGATGCAAGAGGTGAGATCCTATGGTCTTGTGAAGCTCCACCCCTGTGGCTTTGCAGGGTACAGCTTCACACCTGGCTGCTTTCACAGGTTTGCTTTGAGTGCCTGCAGCTTTTCTAGGTGCATAGTGCAAGCTGTCAGTGGATCTACCATTCTGGAGTTTGGAGGATGATGGCTGTCTTATCACAGTTCCCCTAGGCAGTACCCTAGTGAGAACTCTGTGTGGGGGCTCCTACCTCACATTTTTCTTCTGCACTGCCCTAACAAAGGTTCTTCATGAGAGATCCATCTATACAGCAAACTTCTGCCTGGACATCCAGGAATTTTTACCCATCCTCTGAAATGGAGGTGAAGGTTCACAAACCTCAGTTCTTTACTTCTATGCACTCACAGGCCCAACACCACTAAGCTGCTAGGGCTTGGGGCTTGCGCTCTCTGAAGCAATGAACTGAGCTGTATCTTGACCCCTTTAAGAAATAGCAGGGACACAAGGCACCAAGTCCCTGAGACTGCACAAAGCAACAAGGCCCTTACCTTGGTCCACAAAACCATTTTTTACTCCTAGGCCTCTGGGTCTGTGATGGGAGGGGCTGCTGTGAAGACTTTCAACACACCCTGGAGATATTTTCCACATTGTCTTGATGATTAACATTTGGCTCCTTGTTACTTATGCAAATTTCTGCAGCAGGCTTAAATTTTTCCTCAGGAAATGTTTTGTTTTGTTTTTCTATCACATTGTCAAACCAAATTTTCCAAACTTTTATACTCTGTTTTCCTTTTAAATGTAAATTCCAATTGCAAACCATATCTTAGTGAATGCATACAACTGAGTGCTTTTAAGAGTACCCAAGTTACCTCCTGAATGCTTTGCTGCTTAGAAATTTCTTACACCAGATACTCTAAATCATTTCTCTCACATTCAAAGTTCCACAGATCTCTAGGGCAGGAGCAGAAAGCCACTAATCTCTTTCCAAACACACAGCAAGAGCCATGTTTGTTCCAGTTCCCAACAGGTTCCTCATCTCCATCTGAGACCAACTCAGACTGGACTTTATTGTCCATATCATGATCAGCTTTTTGATTAAAGCCGTTCAACAAGTCTCTAGCAAGTTTCAAACTTTCACACATTTTCTTGTCTTATTCTGAGGCTTCCAAACTGTTACAACCTCTGCCTGTTACCCAGTTTCAAGGCTGCCTCCACAGTTTTGGGTATCTTTAGAGAAGCACTCCACTCTCTGTGGTACCAATTTACTGTGTCAGTTTGTTTTCATACTACTATAAATAACTGCCTGAGACCTAGGTATTTATAGAGGAAAAACATTTAATTGACTCCCAGTTCAGCATGGCTGGGGAGGCCTCAGGAAATTTAAAATTATTGCAGCAGGAAAAGGGAAAGCAAGGCACCTTCTTCTCAAGGTGGCAGGAAGAAGAAGTTCCAAGTAAAAGGGGAAGAGCCTCTTATAAAACCATCAGACATTGTGAGAACTCACTTATTATCACGAGAACAGCATGGGGGAAACCACCCCCATGATTTAATTACCTCCACCTGATCTCTCCCTTGAAACATAGGGATTATAGGGATTATAATTCAAGAGGAGATTTGGGTTGGGACACAAAGCCTAACCATATCAGTGCACACATAAACATAATTTAGAATGCTAATTTAAAGTGTCCTTTTCCATGCAGAAATCTCTGAATGCACATTTTCTTTTCCCCAAATTAATTGTAAATTTATAAAATGTTAATAAAATAATTAAAGACTTTAGAAATATAGGAACAGAGACTCTTAGTCATTTCACATTCTGATTTATATTAGTAGACATTGGTATAGCAATGGCAGTTGATACAATATTGAAATACTTTAATAGAGAAGAAATAGTCCCTGAATAAGTCCTCAAATCCCGCCACCCTGCAATGTCCTTCAAACCCCAAACCCTCTCAAAGGATGTGCCAACTCTCACATATTTCTGCAACATGTGCTAAGATTAGGCCAGTTTTTATTCTGATTGGATAGTGCTCATTAATCTTAGGAATAACACCACTGATCATGCTGCAGATGAAAAAGAGCAAGATGGTGCTTCACTGGATCCCACTATCACTACCATTTCCATACATACTCTAGTAGCATTAAACTTTCTCCACTATGTCGAGAAGAAATCATTTGTGATTTGGTGTTATTATTTCCCCATTTTGGAATGTATATTCCATTACACATTCTATCTATTATTACATTGTAATTATTAAATAATATTACAGTGTATGAGGTTGCAAGAAGTAGTCAGATAATTTACATTTAAAATAATAGAATAAAGACAGGCATCTACTCTTTTTCTTCTCAGTTCAGAAGGACAAGCTGCCAAGTGCAAAGAGGAATAAGCAGGGCTCTAAAAAAGATATCTAAAGAGATGTCTGATTGCTCAGATATCAAAGAAATGAAAGAGAATCTTTTCTTCAAATACTTGTTTCAAACAGCAGGTTTTCAGCACATAGGGCAGAACAGAAGCTTCTCATGAGCACCTTTTGCAGAAACACACAAGCATTTTATTGTAACATTTCATTGTAAATTTATAAAATGTTAATAAAATAATTAAAGACCTAGAAATGTGGGAACAGAGACTTCAGTCATTACACATTCCGATTTATATTTATCCAGTAGGCATTTGTATAGCAATGGCAGTTGATAAAATGTTGAAATATATGTCATGTCACTTTGCAATTATCATAAACATTTCATTATTCCATTCATTCTTCTGTTGTTAATCAAATACATTTCAACAGATTACAATACAGGACATTGTGTTTTAGAACTATAAAAGCAGATTCTAAAGTTTGTGAAAAGTTTATAAGAAAAATATCCAAGAATAGGTGAGAAAATTATGAACAAGAAAGGAAAATTGGTGTTAAGGATTATTTGCTCTACCAGTTATTAAAACATTAAAATTAATTATAAGAATATCTAATAAGAATAAAAATAAAACTCATTTTCTAATAAATGCCAAAAGAAAGAAAACAGAGTAGGCAATCAACACAAGCTCAGGATGAGAACGATTTTAAAAATGATTGTCAAGAGGAGTCTGTTTTGGAGGTTTTACTTTAACAGAGACGTGATGATTGGAAGAAGAAAGTCATTATAAAATACGGGGAAAAACTATTCTAGAAATGTAATAATGAGAGCAAATTTAGCTCGATGTGTTCCAGAGATGTTATAACAGTGTGGATGATATGAAAGGACAGGAGAAAGTGGTAAATATTAAGATGGGAGAGCAAAGCAAGGTCAGTTCACATGTGGGCTTAGGGGTGGGTTGTCTACATAAATCAACAAACTAGTATACTTTATTGTTTTAAATATTTGTGGACACATAGCAGGTTTAATACATGAGATGTTTTGATAAAGGCATACAATGTGAAATAGTGTAAACCAAGATTGTCCTAGGCATCCTAGGCCAAACTGTACACTGACTATAGCTCGAGGTATGAATGGTTTCTATGAAAGTGGATGTGAGTTGATCAAGTATATGAAAGATAACTCTGCTGCTCTTCCATTAATTTATTGCATACTCTGCAACTGAATACATAGAAAAAGGGATGAGGTAGCAGTAGAGAAAACATTGAGACCAATAAGAGGCTCATGAAGCCACCCAAGAGAGAAAAATGGCAATTTGAATCAGGAGGGTCCCTACTGATCAATGCACATTTGGATGTGTTAAGAAAATTGGAATGTACAAGTAGTAAATTTGCTTTTGAAATGAAATAAATATTTGTGTGTACAATTTATTGTTATTCATAGGTAATTATTTCAGCTAGTTGTGTACTGAAGATTGACAAATTTTATTTTATCTTTATAAAATACAATGATTTTTCTACAGGTTAAAAGTGATTTCATTAACATCAATATCGTTTTCATGTTTCTTAAATTCTATTAATTCACAAGACGGGAGGTTAAGGATATATGACGGAGTGGAAATAGTATGCATTCTGGAGTTAAGATAACTGTCATTTAAGTAGTATCTGTCACTTGCAGGCTGTACTTTTTTCTACATTTACAAATCTTTCTGAGCCTCAGTGTAAAGGGCTATAAATGGAAAGAGCACAATATAAAGACGGTCTCATCCTATATGTTCAGAAAATTGTTGTCAATTTTTATTTTAAATTTTTTTAGAAAGAGGATCTCACTCTGTCATCTACACTGGAATGTGGCACCACAATCATAGCTCACTGCAGCCTCAAACTTCTGGGCTAAAGCAGTTCTCCTACCTCTATTTTCTGAGTAGTTGAGACCACAGGTGTATGCCACCATGCCCCGCTGGTTTCTTTTATGTTTTTGTAAAGACAGGATGTTGCTATGTTGCCCAGACTGCTCTCAAATTCCTGTGCTCAAGCAGTCCTTAATCCTTGACCTTCCAAAGCACTGAGATTACAGACATGAGCAGCCGTGCCCGGCAAATTGTAGTTATTTCTATTATCATCAACAGTGTTATCATTCACTTAGATCTGGATTGTGAGGTTTCTGTTGGCACCAGATTTTGAAAAATAGATATTGTTTTATCCAAGTAAATTAATACGGTTCTCAAAAAACAAAAAACTAACTACCAGAATCTGGCAGAATTCTCAAAATAGAATAGAACAATTTTTAAGTTAAGTCAGAGTTATTTATGCAAGGGCAGACTTTCCAAATATTTTCTGTAAGAATTATTACACAGAAAAAAATAGTCTTACTAGAATTATCATGCTTACTTTCTTTTTTCTTTTTTTATTTTTTGAGGCAGAGTCTCACTCTGTCACCCAGGCTGGAGGACAGTGGTATGATCTCGGCTCACTGAAACCTCTACATCCCAGGTTCAAGCAAGTCTCCTGCTTCAGCCTCCCTAGTAGCCAGGATTACAGGTGCTACCATGCCCAGCTAATTTTTTGTATTTTGAGTAGAGATGGGGTTTCACCATGTTGGGCAGGCTTGTCTTGAACTCCTGACTTCAAATGATCCACCAACTTCAGCCTCCCAAAGTGCTGGGATTACAGGCGTGAGCCACAATGCCCAGTGCTTACTTGCTTTTTGAATGATTAAGTAAGTGCTAGGTACATAACTGAGAAAGAGAGGGGGGGAATAAAAAGAGAAACCCAGTGCAAAAGATCAAATAATATTATTCATAGTTACGAGCAATTATATAATTATTGTTATTAAAATTAGAAAATAGGCTGTTTTAGAAGGTACTTTTACATTATTGATTGCATTGAAATTCCACTAGATTCAAAAAAGTAATACTGCAACCATTTATAAGACAAAAAATGAAGAATCATAGAGATAGTTAACTTGTCCAGGACTATATGGCAAATTAATAGTAGAAATTGGATAGCAGTGTATATTTTATAATCTCATTTAAACTCATTAAGTCGCAAAGAAGAGTCATCTCTGTAATTTTCACTTTATGTCTAAATAGTATTTCACAGTATATATATATATATATATATATATATAAACCCAACATTTTCTTTAAGCATGCATTTTTTGATAGACACTAAGCTTGGTTCAGTATCTTGGCTATTGTGAAGAATGCAGCAGTAGATGTTAAATTGCAGATATGTCTGCAACATACTTTTATTTTGGCTATATACCCAGTAGTGGAATTGCTGGATCACATGATAGCTCTATTTTTAATATTTGAGGAAACTCAATAATGTTGTTTATAACGGCTGTACTAATTTATACTCTCACCAACAGTGTATGAGTTCCCCCTTTTTGACATTCTCCTCAGCATTTGCTGTATGATTCAGAAATTTATTTATTTGTTCTGTTTTCAACTCATTGCTGTGTAGTTGTTCAATAATAACCTCAAAGAATCCTTCGTATTTCTGTGGCAGCAATATGGTGTGTTTTTCTTCATTTCTAGTTTTAGCTGTTGAGTTATTTCTCTCCTTTTTTTTTTTTTTTTTTTAGTCTGGGAGAATGTTTGTTTATCTTGTGCATTATTGTTTTCAAAATAACCCTTCATTTTGTTAATCTTTTGTGTTTTCTTAGTCTATTTTATTTCTGCTCTGATCCTTAGCATGTCTTTCCATCTACTAATTTTGGGTTTAGTTTGTTATTTAGGTTCTTGAGTGCAGCATTAAGTCATTTATTTGAAACAGTTCCAATCTTTTGATGTGGCATTCATTGTTATAAACTTTCCTTATGGAATTTATTTTATATGTCCGATAGACTTTGGTATGTTGGGTTTTCACTTTTGCTTATTTTAATAAATTTTTAAGTTTTAAGTTTTTTAAAAAATGGTAATTGATCCATTGGTTGTACAAGAGCATGTTGTTTAACTTCAATGTATTTTTATGGTGTCCAAAGTTCTCCTGTTACTGATTTTTAGTTTTATTCCATTGTGGTCAGAAATACCACATGCAATTTTGTATTTTAAAATTTGTTAAGACTTGTTTTATGGCCTAACAAATGATCTATCCTGGAGAATGTTCCATGCACTGATGAGAAGTATGTGTAATCTGCAGCTGTTGGATGTAACATTCTGTAAATGCCTGTTGTCTGTTTGATCAAGAAGAGTGTACTTGAACTCTGATCTGGTATTTGTTTGATTATTTTCTGTCTGGATGATCTGCACATTGCTGATGGTGGAATGTTGATGTGACCTACTCTTACTGATGTGCACTCTACTTCTTCCATTGGAAGTATTAAAACAGGTGTATCTTGTATAATTGTGCTTTACTTTATTGTGCACTGCAGATAATTCTGTAACTACTGAAACAGTCAAATGGAAAGTTTGTGGCAACCCACGAGCATGTCTGTTGGCCCATTTTTTCTAACATCATGGACTCACTTCATGTCCATTATGTTTTGCTAATTCTCCTAGTATTTCAAAAATTTTTTATTATTATTATATTTTTATAATTATCTCTATTCAGTGATCTTGGATTTCACTATTGTTATTGTTTTAGTGCATCACAAATTTTACCCACAGAAAATAGCAAACTTAATCAGTAAACGTTTGTGTTCTGCTCCACAAACAGTCATTCTCCAAACTGTCTCCCTATTACAGAGCCTGCCTATTTCCTGAAACACAACAATATTAAAATTAGGACAATTCATAACCTACAGTGACTTCTAAGTGTTCAAGTAAAGTAAAAGTCACATGTCACTCACTTTCAATCAAAACCTAAAAACAATTAAGCTTTGTGAGGAAGGTATGTCAAAAGCCAAGATAGTCTAAATGCTAGGTCCCTTGTACCAAGCAGTTAGCCAAGTTGTAAATGTGACAAAAAAAAATTTTGTTAACTTGCTGCAGCTTCTCCATCAGCACTTGCTGCTTCACCTTGTACTTTTGTGTTATGTAGATGGCTTTTTTTTTTTTTGAGACGGAGTTTTGCTCTTGTTACCCAGGCTGGAATGCAATGGTGTGATCTCAGCTCACCGCAACCTCTGCCTCCTGGGTTCAAGCAATT
Organism: Cacajao melanocephalus; assembly: GCA_963573385.1. NCBI lineage: Eukaryota > Metazoa > Chordata > Mammalia > Primates > Pitheciidae > Cacajao > Cacajao melanocephalus. The sequence continues at coordinate 55,639 of CAUYLG010021937.1, forward strand.
CTCCTGCCTCAGCCTCCTGAGTAGCTGGGATTACAGGTGCACACCACCATGCCCAGCTAATTTTTCTATTTTTAGTAGAGACGGGGTTTCACCATGTTGACCAGGATGGTCTCGATCTCTTGACCTCATGATCCACCTGCCTTGGCCTCCCAAAGTGCTGGGATTATAGGCATGAGCCACCGCGCCCAGCCCAGCTTTTTCTCTTAAACCTCATGAACCGAACTTTGCTAACTCCCAACTTTTCTTGAATGAAATTAAAAGTGCTATAGCAGTGAATACCTGAATGCTAATAAAGCAGAGCAGCCTCAGCGCTGATATAAGTTTGTAGTGGTCCACATGGAAAATCAAACAATATATTTATAATGTAGACAAAACAGTCTTATACTCAAAGGAGATGTCATCTATGACTTTCCGAGCTAGAGAGAGTCAATGCCTGGATTCAAAGCTTCAAAGGACGGGCTGATTTTAATGCAGCTGGTAACTTTGAGTTGAAGCCAATGATCATTTAGCATTCTAAAAATCCTATGGCCCTTAAGAATTCTGATAAATCTACTCTTCCTGTGCTTTATAAATGGCACAACAAAGTCCAGATGCCAACACATCTGTTTACAGTATGCTTTACTTATTATTTTAAGCCCACTGTTAAAAACCTACTGCTCAGAACATGTTTCTTTCTAAATATGACTTATCATTGATAATGTACCTGGTAACCCTATAGCTACGATGGAGTTGTGCAAGATGAATGTGGTTTTTCATGTCTGCTAATACAGCAATCATTCTGCTACTCCATGGATCAAGGAGTAATTTAGACTTTGAAGTCTTATTATTTAAAAAATACATTGTTTCATAATGCTACAGCTGCCACAAAGAGTGATTTCTGTGATAGATCTGGGCAAAGTAAATTGAATACCTGCTGGAAAGAATTCATCATTATAGATGCCCTTCAGAACATTTTGGATTTATGGTAGGTTGCCAAAATACCAAAATTAATAGAAGCTTGGAAGATGTTTATTTCAACTCTCATGGGTGACTTAGAGGGGTTCAAGACTTCAGTGAAGAAACTAGCTGCAGATGTGATGGGAGTAAGCAGTCGTGCCTAAAGGTGTGACTGAATTGCTGCAATCTCATGACAAAACTTCAATGGATGAGGAGTTGTAACTCATGGATGAGGAAAGAAAGTGGTTTCTTGAGATTGAATCTATTCCTGGAGAAGCTGCTCTGAACATTGTTAAACAAAGGATGTTAAATATTACATAAACTTTGTTGATAAAGAAGCAGCAGATTTTCAGATTAACTCAAATTTTGAAAAATCTACTACGGTGGGTAAAATACTATCAAACAACATTGCTATCTACAGAGGAGCCTTTCATCATGAAAGATTTGATTGATGTGGCAAACATTATCATTGCATTATTTTAAGAAGTTGCCACACCACTCCAATCTTCTGCAAAAACAAATGTGATCAGTCTGTAGCCATCAGCATCAAGACAAGATCTTTCTCCAGTAAAACAAAATTATAATTTATTAAATACTAAAACGATCATTATAACTTTTTAGCAATAAGGCACTTTTAATTAAGACAAGTACATTCTTTTTATAGACATAATGTTATTTCATACTTAATAGAGTATACTGCAAACATAACTTTTAGATGTACTGTGTAATAACATTTGCGTTTCTCACTTTATTGTGATATTTCTTTTTACTGTGGTGATCTGGTGGTAAGCTTACAATATCTCTGGGTTATGGTTGTGTTTCCTTTATACATTCAGGTCTTCCTATGTTGGGTGCACATTTATTTATAATTGTTAATTCTTTTTTATTGACCCCTTAATTGTAAAATAATGGTCTTTTCTATTTTGACTTTTTTTGGCTTAATGTTTATATTATTTGATATACATATAGCTCCTACTGTTCTTTTTGTTTCAATTTTCAAGGATTTTATTTTTTGTATATTTTGCTTTTCACTTTCAATCTGTTTGCAGATAAAGTGAATCTCTTGCAGGCAGTTTATAGTTCGGTCTTGTTCTGTTTTCTTTTGTTTTTTTTAACCATTCAATCTTTTAATTGAAGATCTTAATCAATTTACAGTTCTGGTAATTATTGATAGTTAAGGGCTTACTATTGCTATTTTGATACTTGTTTTCTGGTTGCTTTACAAATCCTCTTTTTCTTTTTTTCTTGCAGTCTTCCTTTGTGGGTAATTAATTTCTTTCTAGTAGTATGTTTTTATTCTTTGCTTTTTATGCTTTACTTCATCCATTCTAGGTTTTGCTTTGTGGTTACAATGAGACTTACAATCTATTGTCTATAATTATAACAAGTTTGTACAGACTTTTCCTTGTATAAACTGACACTTTTATAAACCGATAACAACTTAACTTTAATCTCAAAGGAAAGAAAATAAACAACCAAAAAGCTGTATACTTTGTTTATCCTCACTCTACATTTTGAATTTTTAATATCACAATTTACAATTTGACATAGCTTATCTCTGAACAAATTATCATAGTTTTTTATTAGTTTTAACTTTCTGTCTTCATATTGATAATATTTGTAGTTTTTCATTATTAGAATGCTTGCACCATAATTTCAGTATTAGAATAACAATCGTCTTAGAGTCTTTTTCTTTCAGTTTAAAGAACATTCTGTATCATTACATGTAGGAAAGATCTGGTAGCAATAAATTTTCCCAGGTATTTTTTTTGAAAAGTTTTATCCATCTTTCATTTCTAAAAGATAATTTTGCTATTATCTTTAAGATACTTTTAATATCTTAAGTATTCTTAGTTGACAAATGTTTATATTTTTCCCCTTAGCACTCCAAATACATCATCCTGCTCCCTCCTGGCCTATACAGCTGTATTAGAAATTTCTTATATTTGCTTCTTTTCTCTCACTTATCTCAAGTCTCTCTGACATTTAACAGGTTGATTATAGTATGTCATGGGGTACTGTTATTTGGGTTGAACCTGATTGATGATATTTAACCTTATTATGCCTGAATATTTATATCATTTTCCTGCTTTGGAAGGTTTTCTGTTATTATTTCTTTGAATAAGCTTCTAACGTTTTGTCTTTCCCCATGCTTTCTTTTATTTCAATAACTCAAATATTTTATCTTTCAATATTGTTCCATAGATTTTATTAGCATTCTTCATTACTTTTAGCCTTTTTTCTCCATGAATAATGTGTTTTCAAGTAGCCTGTCTTCAGATGCACTGATTCTTCTGCTTTATCATTTCTGATGTTGATGCTTTATATTACATATTTCATTTGGGTCATTGTATTTCTTGGCTCCAGGATATGTTTTCTTTCTTTTTTAATTACTTCATTTTTTTCTGTTAAATTTCTCAGATAAACTTCTGAATTAACTCTATATGTGTTATCTTGTGGTTCATTGAGTTTTCTTAAAACAGGTATTGTGTCTGAGAAATCACACGTTGCCATTACTTTTGGGTGCATCTCTATAGCCTTTGTTTGGTGACGTCATATTTTCCTGAATGTTTCTGAAACTTGTGGATGTACAATGATGTCTTCCCATTGAAGATTAAGGTATTTATTCTAATCTTTGATGCCTGGCTTTGTTTGTGCCTGTCTTTTTTCAGAGAGCCTTCCAGAAATTCTAAGCAGACTGACTATCATAGGTCCTGATCCTATGATTACTTCAGGCATCTCATTGATACAGGGTTCTCTAAATCCAGGCTTGTCATGAGTCTCACAAAGACTCTGAGTTTGACGTTGCTCTGTGGCCTATACAGGCCTAGGAAAGTCACAAAGAGAGTATTGGAACTGTATGGGAAAGTTGGCTGTGACTTAAGCCTAGATGACTATTCCTGTTACTCAGATGGGCTTGCTTCTCAGCAGGTCCCTGTATAGGCAGGATGGTCACCATCTTGATCAAAAAAGACCAAAGCTGAGACTGGGCCATCTCAGGATCTGCTTTGGGATAAGCCCATCATGCAGGCTTAGACAGTTGGACAGAAAGACATGAGACAGTCTCCCTTTGTGTCTTTGTGTTTAGATTTCTGAGCCTGGATTTCAGATGAGGAGAACAGGAACCTAGCCACAGGGCAACTTCCGGGTTTACTGCCATGACTGATAGCAGATAGATGAGCCTCTTCCCCAATGTACTAATGTGTGTGTGATTTCTCCTGAAACCCTTGGAGAGTTACAGGGTTTCTCCTGAAACCCATTTCGGTTACAGGCTCAAGGCCCGTGTGGGATGAGGCAGTTTCTGGGCTTGAATCAAAAGTGGAATCAGCAGATCAGCCACTTGGGTGCCAACCTGCATACTCAAAATGACCCAACTAGATCTTGGGCTCCAAAGAGTTTTACAAACTTCTACCTGAATCCCAAGGGTATTGCAGTATATTTTTCTGTAAATGGGTTCAGAACTCTTGTTGTTATGGGGAATATGAATAAGTTACTTCCTATTCTGTCATGCTAAATATTCTGTTTTTGTATTGCATGCTATTATTTATTAAGGCAGTAATTCCAAAGCAAAATATTTCTTTGTCAAAATAGAGCTGAACAAACCATACCTCTGTGGAAATAATATATTTATCAAGTATGACTTAAAGAACACATGATATGGAACTTCCATGCTTCTGGATAGATTTTTTACTTTGGTGATTGTCTCTTCTGTTATACATACATTGATTTTGTTTCTCAAGTTGAAGATGAAAATTGGCATGCTATAATGATATTCCTTTTGGCATTTAGTAATTTTGAAGAGGTCACTTTTCCATACTGACTAAAAGTTAACTTCAGGGTCAGGCACAATGGCTCACAACTATAATCCCAACACTTTGGGAAGCTGAGGCAAGAGGATCAGTTGATGTTAGGAGTTCAAGATCAACCTGAGAAACAGAGTCAGATCTTATCTCTACAAAAACAAAAAATAAAAATAAATAAAATAAATAAAAAATTTTCCTGACATAGAGGCATGTGCCTGTAGGCCCAGCTACTTGGGAGACTGAGCTCAGGAGGGTAAGGCTGCAGTAAGCTATGATGGTGCCACTGCACTCCAGTCTGAGTGAAAGAGCAAGAAAGACCCTGTCTCAGAAAACATGTGTGTGTGTATTATATAATATATACACATGTTTATATTTATATAAATATACACAAAAATAAAAGTTAACTTTAACCTTTAACTCTCAATTTATTTTGCTTTTTGAAAGAAAACAGAGGTATAGATTATACATGTGAAAAATTTTAGAATTTTGTTTTAAAAAACAAATTTTTGACAAAACTGCCTTTAATGTAAAAACAAAATATTATTTTAAAGTACAAATTATCATAACCAAGATACTAACTTGCAAAAAATATAAAACGTAGCACAATCATTTGTATTTGTATAGTTAATTCAATAGCAAATTATATGACCTAGTTTCACGTATGCAATTAGCAATTCAACTAAATCTTTTACTCTAAATTACTGGAGATATGATGGTGCCCATGAGAATCAGCAGGATACCATCTATTTTAAGTATGCCTTAATAGCAGGTTATGATAAATTTTAGAATATTTTTATTTATTTAGTAATTTATAAATTTTTTGAACTGTAAATCTCTATCTAAATATTGCATAAATCACATCTATTTCTACTTTGTAGTAAATAATAGACAAAGGACAATAATAGTTATTTTTTCTCTTTCTTTTGAATTTCTAAACTGTACTTAACCAAAAAAGAGTAAAATTTAATAGCCTTCTCTTTTATAGATGAAATTGACAACTTTATTATTTTATTTACTTTTATAATAGAAAGAATATTTTGTTTTCTAGTATAATCGTGTGTAGTTTAAAGGTGGAGATTCATACCAGTACTTCACCTCATACATTAAGCTAAATTTTATATCAAAATTGCATATTGTAGAAGACATATATTTGAGAGCTTAAATTGTTGTCTTATACATTGCTTTGATCTGAATGTTTCTTTTTCTCTAAAATTTACATGTTGAACTCTATTTACCAATGTGATGGCATGAAGAGATGGGCTTTTGAGAAGTAATTAAGTTATGAGAGTTAAACCTTCAGGAATGGAATTATCGTCTTTTACAAAGACTCCAGAGAGCTGCCTTCTCCCTCTAACGTGTGAGGAGAGAGCAAGAAGGTACCATTTCATAAACTAGAAAGTGGAGCTTCACCAGACACTAATTTTACCAGCACATTGATCTTGTACTCCTCAGCCTCCAAAACTCTGAGAAATCGATGCTTTTTATTTATAAGCCACCTATTTTATGGCATTGTGTTTTAATGACTCAAATATGCTAAGACAGGTATTATCGAACATTTGCAAACACTTGAGCTAGCCACAGAATTTAAACAAAGGAATTAGGATTAGATAAACAAGGTAAAACATACTTAAACACTGCTGTGGTTTTTTTGTTTGTTTGTTTTGTTTTGTTTTGTTTTGTTTTGTTTTGTTTTATAAGATGGGGTCTCGCTCTGTCTGTAGCCCAGGCTGGAGTGCAGTGGCGAGATCTCAGCTCACTGCAACCTCCGCCTCCCGGTTCTGGTTCAAGTAATTCTCCTATTTCAGCCTCCCAAGTAGCTGGGATTACAGGCACGAGCCACGCTATGGTTTGAATGTGTCCTCTTCATGTGTTGGATCCTAATCTCTCTGCCCTCACAAATAGATTAACGTCATCTATGCACTCATTATTGGGTTACTAGATTCACAAGAGCTCTGTTTTCATGAAAAAATTAACATTAAAAATGGATTCATTATCATAGGACTGATTTTGTTATAAAAGTAAGCTTTCTTTGTCTGTCTTTCTCCTTCACCATGTGATGCCCTACATCATATTATGATGCAGCTATAAGGTCCTAACCAGGTGTTGATGCTATGTTCTTGCACTTCCCAGCCACCAGAACTATGAGCCAACCAAACTTCTATTCTTTATAAATTACCTAGTATTTGGTATTCTGTTTTAGTAAGTGAAAGAGACTAAGACAGAAACCATCTTGGTTGTCATCATTCTGTTTTAGCTTCTTCTCAATAATATTAATGTAGTTTTCAGGATTTTTGTAAATTAGCACCATGTCCTTTTATAATAACATAAATTGGCAACTTTTTGCAAGTTAGCAAGTTTTTTTTTTTTAGAAATTTTGTATCTGCCATTTAGATTGTAAAATATGAGAACAAAATATCTCAACACAAAATGTAGTTATTTATATCAATGCAATTTTTAATTTTTTAAATTTACTTAATTTTTTAATAATCCATGTATCAGAAGTACCTACTTAGATTTACACGTTGATAGTTGTCAAATATTTAATGTTTATTTTTCATTCATGAGATACGAACATATGTTTCTGTTGTTTTATAAATATCCAAGTGTTGGTGAAATTCTTTCAGGGAACATGGGGCTATATCAGAAGTGATGTCCACTCTGACCCCAAAAGTCACAGGAGTGCAGGCTACATACACATCATGGCAGTTGTGTCTATTCATCCGCACTGGTTGGCAGAGTGGCTTAACCTTTTGAGGAGTTATGGGTTTCTCAGGTAAAGAAGTTAGCAAGCACAGCACAGAAGAATCCCAGTATATTAATATATCACTTCCTGGAAACCAGAAAGTGGATGCTGTGGCATGGAACACAAACCCTTACCAATTAGCCCTACAGTTCAGTTCAACACTGGTGGACACTGTAGAAGCTGCTCAAGTGAATTAAGAACTGTGTGATTTGGAGCCACTCTTGAAGATACTTCTGACCTCAGATTTCTGACATTTCGTTACTCAGAAGGGAAAGGGTGTTCTGGCACTCTAGTACCCATGTCCTGAGGGCAGCAGCTGAACGATTCCTAGGTGATGTTCTCTGCCCAAGGCAATTCTTTACCATAATTTTTTCTCAAGAAAGGAGCAGACAACCTGAGTCTGAGAGACATGGGTACTGGAACAGATTTGCCAGGAATTTACAGCTCTGCTTAATTCTTCCAGATGATAGAGGTTTTCTTTATCAGCTTTGCCAGCTCTTCAAGACAACCTCTTTAAACTTCACCAGCCAGGAAAAAGCCACAGGTCTGACAGTAACAGTAGATGAGTGTGGTGTGTTGGTTGCCCTTTGCTGAGTCCCCACCTTTGGCATACTGAGGGAATGTGTTCTCTTTTCAGGGTCCACAAGGGGGCGTAGTGTTAAGGGCAAGAACTCCCAGCGCCATGCCCTCCTCTCATCTCTCTCCATCTAGGAGATTTAACGGTCTCTGTTTTAATTTTCCCGGACTCAGCAAGAATCAAAAAGTCAATCACTCCAGCGGAATTTTAAGGGAACTCTTTTCATGGGCCAGGGCGTCTTGGAGAAGGTGGGGGTTCCTCCCCTGCTAAAAGTCCGCTTCTTTCACACCCCTTGGGAGTCCATGTTTGGATCCCCTTCCACACCCACTCTCTCTCGTGTGGAAGTTTTCTCTCTTCTCCTTTTTCTCTGTTTCTTTACCTAAATAACTTTTCGGCAACACTTTTTGGGTCAGGGATTTACTTTACGAGCGAACCGTGCACCTGCCGTGGTCCCCTCTCTCATACTCGAGAGGGTGAGAGACCAAGAGCCTACAACATTCTCTCGGGGGAGCTGTGCCTTCCCGGCACCCCAAAACCCGGTTACGATACCAGACAGACTGAAAGATTGGAGTTGCTAATGAACTTTTCGTCTGTATAGAGGTCTTCAGAAGCGGTAGAGACACTGCAAAGAGTTTTCCACAGCAGTTTCTGAAAACCTGGGAGGTATGGAGAGAGGAAGCAGATTTGCAGGCCACTAGCAAGTTGGGAAGGAACAAGAACTCTTCTGCTTCCACGAACTGAGCCCTGGAGGCTGCTGCTTGTTGCCACGAGGGACAGTGGTGTATAATGCATTACTGGTATTTGTCAGGGCTGAGTAGGCCCACCACAGTGTTTTCTACAAAACTGGAATAGTCATGGCACTGCGAACGTTAAAGGGAAGACATGTTTGCCCCTGTAGCCCCAGGCTCTGACAGGCCTGATAGCTCTAGGCATCTCAAAGACACACCCTCAAGCCCATGAACTGCCCGATGTTCGCCCACCCCTCAGCTCCTGCTGGGAGCTACCCCTGCAACTGGCTGACTTCTAGGCTCTGCTGCTGACTGAGGACTCTGGTAGTCCTCAGAGACTGTTTCCCCTGGCCCTGAGTGGGCGAGAGCCTGAAACAGGAGGAAATGGCTTTACTGGTAGAATAGGAAAAGTGTAACCTATTAATTGGTTTTGGCAAAAGCAACTTCTGAGAATGTTTTCACTTTATGTGAGCAATAAATGTAAATCTCATTTTATGATGTATTTTATATCTCAGTTGTGTTTGAAAGTGTTTTGATTTTTGGAAAAACGTCAAGATAAATAATGACATTTGTTGTAAAAATATATATGCATATGTGTGTGTGTATACATATACACAGAGAGAGAAGAAGGTTCTTTCTGATATCTATGTTACCACTTTATTTGAAAATGTTTTACTAAATCAAGATTCAAGATTCTGGCAAAATTTAAAATAGAATTTCCAAAGACTATCTCACATGCCCTAATTCATCTAGTATATTAATTGATATTCTTATTTAATTTACATTTCTTATATTTAGATGTGCTATCAAGAACACAGAATTCAACTGGTATTTTACAGAAGTGAAAAGTTTTGAGTGTTTTTAATACTTCATAGCTTTATTTTTCCAACTAGAGTCAGAGTGTCAAGTAATATGATTAGCATAGGCTCCAAATTTCCTTAAAAAATTGACATAACACATAGAAACCTGACAGTAGAGAAGAAGGAATTTTAAAATCAGAGTATATCAGAGTGTGTATGATTAGACAACTCAACAACAAGTGTGCCTGCATTATTACTTAAAATTTAGTATCATTTTTAAAGTAATTCTTATTCACCAAAATGGAAAAAAAATGGCTAATATAAATTGTTCTGAAAAAAGTCTTTTGTTGTTTTCAAGTTATTTTCTTAGGTGATTCTTTAAAAAATGATATCTGAGGAACATAATATGATTCTCCAGATTGAACCGAATCCACGAGGCCTTTATTATCTATAAAATTTTGTCACAAACACTGTGGAGATATCAAAATATATCTGCAATGCAAGGTATAATATAAAGTGAGTGTTTTCTTTGAATATGATTTTCTATTTTAATGTTTTTATTACTAAAAAATATACATCAGTTATTCACTCATGAATATTTACTCTCATGATCATGTTAACTACAAAAATATTACTTTCTATGTCAAATATTGAATTAAGGTCTATACATAGTAAATTGAATAAAGTCTCTTCAGAACTTAAATCAACTCCTAATTTATACAAATTTATCTGTTATATATATATCATATATATAAATATATTCCCTTTCTTATCAGAAATATAATAAATCAAACCCAAGACATTATTTTTGGCAAAGGCTACTTAATATATACATTGAATAAAAACGACATTATCTGTAAAATATTCATATAAATTTAGATCATACTGAAAAGTATGTAAGTCTCTGAAATTAATCAAGGGATCACTATAAAACCTAATAATTTTTAGAACTTATAACAGGATGGTTAAAATAGATAAGATGTATTACAAAGCAAGCTTTCAAAATTACACCCAGTAATTATTGAATGCCACAATTAATCTAAATGTTTGAGTTTCCTACCACTTAGTAACTTGAAAAATAAAATTAGGCTTGGTGAATATGTTATTTTGAATATTTTATCAAGCAAAAGACTAAGTATAAAAGAAAGCAGGATTAAGAAGAATTTAGACATCTGTCTTTCTCACCGTTTGCCTGATTTTCTTTTACATCGTAGAGCCATATGCTCTGATGAAAGCTGTGTTTGAATGACGACAAAGGCAAAAAGGGAAGTTACCTATGTGATGTGTTTTGAAGAAGCCAAGATAGATGTGCTACACCTGAGCATTACCCAATCCCCAACTAAACTTCTGAGCTTCTAAAAGTGAATTTTAAAAAATGGACGTTACCAATAATATAGAAGCTGACCTTTAAAAGTATATAAATTAATTAGGAATAAAGGAAAGTGTAACTCATCTCCCATTTAACAGGAAGCTTCAGACTAGTTTCTTAATTTAGGAAGGTGCCAGTTTTGAAAGTTAAGAAAGGGTGTGGTGCTTAATGTCTTAAGGAAGATGATAAGGCAGAATGAGTTTGATCAAGAGGCAGAATAAGTTTCAAAGAATTGCAGAACTTGAAGTGTACTTATCAGGAAATAGAATGGAAACAAACTGGATAAAAGAAACTTAGTATATTTTACATACTTCACCAGTCTATTGATGCCATGTCTAAGTTCCACAGCAGGCTCCGACCTTACCGTGACATATATCACTGGAGAGCAAATGTCAGGGTAAAGGCAAATATACATTTTGCATGCACATAATGAGAGTCCAACTGGCAAACAGTTTCACAAATATAATAGATAAATGATAAATGTTTCATTTTATATATTACTTTTAAATAGTAATCTTTCTTCCAGATGCAATATTAATTCGATTTATGAAAAATATTTTTCTAACACCATCTACTTCTTCTGGTAAAGGTTAAAGAGTTTCTTGTCAAATAAAAGCATGCTATTTTTTAAATAAAGGGCAGGTATGTTAATATAACTTGGATTTACTTGCACATATGTCTTAAGTCTTACTGCATGATTGGATGAGATGACCTTTATGCCCATCACACCTTGGGACTTAACAATTATCTGATTAAATAACTTTTATTTATTCTTATTATATACAATATGAAATGTCACATACCACCAACAATTCGAATTAAGTAGTACTTTTCTAATCATGGAGATTTCTATGCCAAGAGCTCAGGAATAAATATGAATAACTGACTCCACAGGGTTTATCTTGATCATATTCATGAGTAGTATGATTAGAACTTCAGGTACCAAGATCAAAAGCTGCAAACTAATTGGAAAGATAACTGAAAGACTCATGGCCAGCATGTTCATATGAAACAAGAATTTATCCCTATTTGCCATTTATCAGCATTGTAATCTAGGTCAAGTCAGCATAGTAAGACTTTATATTATTACAGCAAAAGATTTTATGAGGATTAAAACCACTTATTTTAAAGCAGTTGATGAGGATTAAAACCTTTTATTATGAAAATCACTTATTTGATTCTTAAGTATTATATAAATTTAAATATTTTACACAAATATTGTCACAATTATATAATTATATTAATATACTAGGAATAAAAGAATTTTTATTTTAGTTCCTTTCTTTATACCACTCCAGGAAACAGTGATTTTTCTGGAAAGGCAAATTTGGTAGAGAACATGAGAAAAACCTGTCCTGAGTCTCTTGACATCTAACATTTTTCATTATCTTCAGGTATACAACCTGATGCATCTTCTAATTTTGTACTTTGTGCTTTGTTTTAATCAGCTATGTTTTCGATTCCCATATATTAGTCACGAACTTGTATGAATGGTTTCAAAGTAGGAAACTCTGGATAATAGAAATTTATACTTAATAATTAGTTGATAGAACTTACCAGGGAAAATGGAGTCACAGATCACTGGAATAACAATTAAATCCTCTCCTTTTAATCAAACTATGTGTTTTCGATTTTCACACCCTCATCATTTTAGGTGGTCTGTACAATTCTATCTGTTCTTCTTAATATGTACCAATAAAAAGTACAGAAATAAAAGGACCAATTGGCTGGAATCAAGTTTTAATCATCATGTTCAGTAGCATTGTTATTAAACTCTAGGGCTTTTGTGAAATTTGGTTCCTTTTAAATTCTATTACATTAACAGAAGATTTCAGGTAACCAGAAGGATGTTCAAAAAGCTAGGTCTTAAAACAGACACAAAACTTTCTTTACAGTTGATGTAAGATATTATCAAAATAATATTAAACAACATTGTTTAGTATACAGAATAGGCTGAGTAATATTAAAATAGCATATTGATTTTAAGATAAAGTCCATTACATTTAAACCTGGTTACTAAATAGACCATATAGAATATGAAAACTACTTTTATGATCAGTCATCTCATGTAGCAATTTTTAAAAACATCTGCACATGTGCATATAGATTAATTGAATACTTCTTCTAACATATACATGCAAATTATAAAAGAAAATTATTGATTACATAGACTATTGGTCTCAGTTCCAGCTACTCTGACAAATTATCATAGACTGGGTGAATTAAACCACAAGTATTTATTTCTTACAATTTTGGGAGCTGGAAAGTCTAAGATAAAAATGCCAGGAGATTCATTCCTTGATGAGAACCCTCTTTTTGACTGGCTTAAAACTGCCTTGTCTTCTCATTTTGTCCTCACGGGGTGAACAGCAGAGAGGAAGCAAGCTCTCTATTCTTGTTAAGGGCATTAATCCCATTCACGGACTTTAACTCTCGAAGGCTCCACAGGTAAGGATTTTGACATACAATTTTTGGGGGAAGGGAGGGTAACAAATATTAAGACTATAGCACTTTTAATGATAAAACTTCTCTTGATTCCCATAATTTTAGTGTTCCATAAAAGTGTGGATTAGTCAAGGTTCTCCAGAGAAACTGAACTAATAGGATATATATCTAGAGAGAGAGATGATTAGGTAGATGGATGGATAGTTAGACAGACAGACAGATAGATAGATGATAGATAGAGATAGATGATAGATAGATAGATAGATAGATAGATAGATAGATAGATAGATAGACAGATGGATGATAGATATAAGAGGAGATTTGTTACGGAAACTGGCTTCCGCAATGATTGAGAATAGAAAAACCTACCATCTGCCATCTGTAAGCTGGAGAACCGGGGAAGCTGGTGGTATAATTCAGTCTGAGCCCAAAGGCTCAAAAACCTAGATTTCCAATATCTGAAAACAGGAGGAGATAGAAGTTCCAGCTCCAGAAGAGAGAGTAGATTTGCCTTCACCTGCTCCCTGCCTTACGGTTCTAACTGGGCCTGCAATAGATTGGATGATGCTCACCCACATTGGTGAGGGTGGGTTGATTCCAATGCCAATCTCTTCTGAAAATACTATCACAGCATACTCAGAAAGAATGTTTTGCCTGTCATCTAGGGATCTCTTAACCCAGTCACACTGACACTCAAAATTAACCATCATAGCATCCTTTGGGAATGCTGCAATGGGTTGATGAGAGATTCATTTTTATAAAACTCTCTAATCTTCTGAATCCTTGCTGTTATATCATAACAGAAAGACCTAAAACCAAACCAGGGAACTATTTCATAAGTAATGTTTACTACCTGTATTGTCTTACAGGTAATAACAATGAAAGCCAACTCTTTTTGTTATCTATTAACATGATTTGAGAAATATCCAAGTTCATTATCAATGATTTAAATATTTTCAATTGTACTCTAGATGAGTGTAATCTGAAAACTTGATCATTCCTTGTGTTCTGCATCTTCTCAATTGCCTGATCTACAATTTCGTCTCCCAAGCAAGTCACCGCTTCCTTGCTGTATAATTTCTTGTTAGCATTTGTCACTATCTAACATGACATATTTGTTTGCCATCCCCTCTAAATTGTGATCTCTATGAGAGATTTTAGTCTGTTTTGTTTACTGCTATGTCCCAGGCCCTAGAAGAGTACAAGATGATGCATGGTGTCCAATAAACATCTGTTGAATGAATGAGATTGAGAAAGACATCTTTTCAAGGAAATAGTTGTATTTATATTTTTATATCCAGAGATGTGTTTATTTGTTCCTACACGTAGCATGATAGATAAATGTTTCCTTCAATACATGACAAAAATGAGTAAGTACAAATGAAATTCAGTGTTTTTATCCACCATTAAACACTATACAGAATTGGAGGGGAAAAAAACCTTCTATTCCTGGTATATTTAGATGCACTCTAAGTGTCTTCGCACATTATAAGTTGTTCAAATAAAATTCATTATATTCACTTATTTTCTAAGCAGTAGCATGAAATGCTTAAAGCTAGAGTTGGCTTAATTTCAACAAATTAGTTTGACTTTAATAACCCAGAAAATTAAGCAAATTTATTTTTCTCAAGGTTTAACATTAAAACTGAATTTATATCTTTGGGGAAATTATTACTTCTACTTAATAAGAATAGATATTTGTACATTTTGCAAGATACACATTTGTATTTTCAAAGGCCTTTCTTTTCAAGTCATTACAAAATACTGGGATTTTGATGACCCACTTCAATTAACATTGAATAGTATTTTGAATTATAAGATTTTTTTTTTCAAAAATAAGCCTATTGAAAAATTTTTTAATTTTACTTTTACTAAAATGCATATTACATTACTTCTATTATATGTTTCTTTAAGAAAGTTAATCTATTCAATTACTAATCTTTTTGTGCCTGCTTATGACACATAAAGCAAAATAATGATAACCTCAAATATTTCTAATGAACTAACTCAAGGCAACAATTAATTTTAACAAGACTTTGTTTCCTTCATTTGTAATTTCCTTTCTTTATCAAACATATACTGAACTTCACTATACTCTTCTAGACACTAAGAATTTAGCAAGTGGAATTTATCATCTCATGTGAAGAGAAATATAATAAACAAAAAATGAAAGATACTTGATTATCATGAGCACTATGAGTAAACAGTATAAGATGATACTGACTGATGAAGGGCAATATTTAAGCAAAGATTTAAAAGATGAAACAGAGAAGGCTACTGAAAATTTATTTAGGTATCTTGTAAGAAAGATACAGGCAGAGGGATGTTCAAAACTCTTTACAAGAAACAGTTAATGTAAAGGAAGAAAAAAATCTGTTTTTTTTCAACAACAAAAAAGAACATTGTGGGAAGGGTGTGCTGTCCAAGTATGAGAAGGGTAGAAGGAAAGGCTGGAGAGAGGGCCAAGGACAAAATCTCAGGTAGCACAGTGGGCATTGACTTAAAAAGATATCCAAGTGCATCAATTAATCTCTTGTCCCTGATCTCACTCTGATTCCTCTTATACTCCTTGAACTACATTAATATTTTTGTGTACTAATGATTAGAAGTGTTTTGCAAGATGTTACAAATTTGTAAGAAATCATAATAAAAATGCTTTTTATCTCCTATTCTAAGTTAATGGCAATACTTACTGTCCTTTTAGATAATCCACGACTGGAGTTTCTAAGGGACTGTGTTCCATCAGAATCTGCACAGTTGTCCACATAAACTTACCTATATAAAAAACAAACACATACAAGAATATACAGAAGCGGATATGAGTCATCTACAAAGAAAGCAGAATTGTAAGCATTCCCTTCCCCTCAGAACACACATTGTTCTCTTAGAATTGCCTTTGAAAATAGAAAGGATGCACATATCCTTTGCAGTTTGATATCTTCCTGGGATTGGGAGATGGTGGGGGAATCTAGTGCCTGTTTATTCTCATACAGAGATGTCTAAATTGGAAAGACTTACTGGATTATGCAGAACCCACAGGCCAAATGGTAGCCATGGGTGCTGAGAGAGTATAAACAAAGGCGTCTTTATTCCCCGAGACTCTTTGGCAGTCCCTAGAAGTCCAGGCTGAACAGAAATGTCAGCATTTCATGAGACAGGGAAGGGATGGTTTATAGGCTAAGGATGCTGTTGGTGAAATACAAAAGAAGACACATTGTCACTCTGGAGTCCTTCGCAATAGAGAACCAGATGCATGAGAGTTTATTGGAGAGCACAAAACAAGTCACATACATGCTGTGTGGAGACCACTTTTTGGCTTCAAAGTCAGGCTGAAAAGACAGACTGGTCCTGTCTTATTTGTCATAAAGAGCTGCCAATCATATAATCAGACTCCTCTTTTCACACCTGATTTCAGGTAAAGTCACCCTTTGAAAAGAAACAGGACAGGTAACAGGTCTGGGAGGAAGTTAAACAAACTTGGCTTGAATAGAAAGACATGATATTGAACTAAGTGGGCAACTGAAACACTTGACAGCAACTGGAATTTTAAATCCCTAGTCAGGTTTTGCAATCACTGGTCTGAACCAGGAAAATGGTTTTCACCAGAGGCAAACCTCACTACAAAAATTCAGTGGAAACAGTTCATTTGACAGATGGAAAAAGAGGAGTAGAGAAGTGAGAAGGAGTTTAGTCACACTAGAAATACTTCTCGGGCCAATGAGGAGCACCCCTGTCAGAATTATACTGCCTGATCCAAAACAGAGATGGGGAATACACTAATTTGTATTAGTTCTGTCTGAGTGTAAGTGTGTGTAGTGGTGGTAAGGGAGAGTATTAATTCCACAGCATATATTGTCTGCTGCATATGTGCGAAATAGAGTCTAGAGGTAAGAGGGCCCACAGGCAAAGAGATGTATCAGGCATTTGGAAGTAAAGCTAGTAGGCACTGAAGCACTAAGATTTTGGGTGAGTGCTGCCAGCACATTGCACTGGACCTGGCCAGTGAGACTATGACTGCACCAGGAAAACGTAGGTTTTTTCAATGCCAGGAAAGACATATGAAACTAAGAAAATAAAGTAATTTCAAATTTGCACATTTGAATAGTGACTGCATAATCATACTGGTTTTGCACATTGTTATGACTCACTGAATATTTACATTTCAGATGTGCATGAAGAATGTAGAAACTATGACTTATTAGGAACCAAATAGATGTGAAGCACGCTACTAGACCAGATTACTTGACTGAATTTCACTCTTATCTTTAGGACCTTGGTATCGCTATTGAAAGCAAGAACACTGAGTCATAAAAAAGGCTAACCTTCAATTTTTACATATCTAGTACATGATAAAGATGAGATTTTAATCATTGGAGTCCCAATAGTGCAATATTTTACTTGGCATATGCTTAATAAAAAATGCACAGCAAAACGTTCAACATAAATAAATGAAAAGTTAAAAGACATTTTAAGATATGAACATTTTAATTAAAATGTTTTAATAAAAACATTATTTTTTAATATTCTCATTCATGTGTAATACTATTATATTCTCTTGAGCTATGGTGTTTTGAGATGTTAAATTTTAACCATTTTTGTATCTAAATATCATTTGGGCTAGAATATCCTATTCTCAAGTTGAACTAGTCATTTGAGACTTTTTAAAAAATCTATAGTTAGATGCCATCCAGTGGGAGTCTGTTGCTCTCACATGGCAAAATATTTTATCTCTCTGAACACCTGCCTCAAAGGTTGCCCTTCATCACCAGCTTCTGTGAACAGCAAAATTTTATATTCTAGACTTTCAATTTGTCAGGCACAAAATATGAAAATGAGATAAAGGAAATCTAAATCTAGTTCTCTTGATGTAAGAAGTAGACCTTCTCTTTCTGTCTCATGTGCCTCCTTAATTGAGTGTCTCTTCTCTCTTTCTCATTCATGTAATTTTTCCTTGATGATTTAGAAGGAACATCTGCACCTTGGATATTATGAGTATCTTGCTGTTTTTTTTAGTACCTATCATTAACACACTTTATGGTTTTAGAGCTTTAAATAGCAAATATTCTCTTATATGTAGCAAGGCCTACAGGTCAGAAACCTGAAAAAAATCATGCATTAAAATAAAATTTCAAATAATATGATAATAAAAGTTTTAATATATTTACTATTTTTCAAATACATACTGTGCACCAGATACTAACCTACGGATTTATATACAAATTAGCTGATTTCATATTCTAAAAAACTTCATAATTTTGCTGTTATCGTCCTTATAAAAGATCAGTGAAATATCACAATTACATTTGCTTCCAAGAACTTATCCTGTACAGTAGAAAAATATATTGAGATGATTAATTTTGAAAAGTGAAGTTCAATTTCAGCATCCTAATAGTGTAAGGCTGTACTCTATTGGACAACCATGATGCCTGTAACTCCATAACAGTGGGTGGGGAAGTGAGTGCTAACAGTGGGTGATAACCACCCACCATGTTTCAGGTTATTAACATGGAACAACTACCTGTTATCTTGCTTGTCACAAAACTCTTATAATATCATTAGTATTATGTCCATATTACAAAGAAGAATCTGAATTTCTGAAGATTTACATTAATAATTGAATAAGAGTTTTGTAAAGGTTTGCTTATAACTGGAAATTAAGGAAAAAATGTTAAATATTTTCAAAGACCATACGTAGTCATCAATAGTACTTATTGACACTAGATGTCAATCTATGTTTTTCAAATATGAGTTATAAAAATTTTAGGGTGACAGAAGACAACAAGTGAAACATACAGCTACTGAACAAATAAAGATAAGATGAAAAAAAGCTCATTCTATCTTAAAAGATAGTTGGAAGACAAAAGAGGAAGAAAGAAAGAGAGGAAAGAATGAATTAAAAGGAGGGAAAATGATCAAGAAGTTTTGCCAAATAGAACACATAAAATGAGATGACATGAATTAGATAACACATTAGTAGAATAGATGCTTAGTATTAAAACAAAACAAAGCGAAATAAAAAAGTAGATGCTGTTTACAAGTACTGCATCTAGAAGTAAAAGTAAAAAAATAAGAAATGGTAAAATATTAATACAACAAATATCTCTTCAAAATATAAGGAAAATTAATGAATCCAGCATTATAATGTTTTCTTTTAATATCTTAAAAAAGAATATATTTCATACGTGGAAAGTAAACAAAAACATAGAATATGCGAATAATTTTAATTCTACAAAATGTATTCATAATTATCAACCTGACACATGTGTTGTATAGACTATATTGTATAGTATAAAATGTATACTAAGTACAAAATGCACATTTTTAAGCATTTTATAAATTGGGTAATTTTATTAAAAATTTTATTCAAATTTTATTTAAATTGGGTAATTTGTATTGATAGATAAAAAAAAATCTATCAATTAAAGATATTGAGGTCCTAATTAGTTTCAAATAATAATATGAATTAGTATTTAAAAGAAAAATATTGAATAATACACACATGATGTTGAGAAACTATGAGACTGTTTCTAAGTACTAAATAAGATTCTACAAATAATTTATTACATTTGTGTCTAAAACTTAGAAATATATTCAATGGAGTAGTGAAAACAACCCAAATACTTGTCATATGGCAGGGACTGAATAAATTATATCATATCTAGGGTATAGATAAGAGATCTAATCTATAGAACACTATTTTACATTTTAAAAAAAGCAAGGTATAAATTAACAGATTTTAAAATATCTCCAAAGTAATTATTTATAAATCTCACATAAATATTTAGAGTAATATTTATGTAATGCTTTTAAACAGGAACCAATTTTTGTTGTTTTTGATTTAACATATAACACAGGCTTTTACTGTTTCCAGATCCTCTACTGGGTCTTCTTACACCACTGACACTGCAGTCTTAGTATGGTCTTACAAGGGAAAGAGTTTTAACTCTTTTAGCTTGTCTTTATTTTTCAATGGCTGACTCCAAAATCTCATTAAAACAAATTTTAGGAATTTATCTAAATTAATGGTTGACATTTCAAGCAAAACTTTCACTTGACCACCTATAAAAGTTTTACTGATAAAAACATTTTAGACAATATCTATTTATCAATATTTGGTTTTCAACAAATTATATTTGTTATATTTTAAAGTTTCTTCACTTTTAAAAATTCTGTTTTACAGTTTTTACTCTTACATACTCACACATACACATGCACACACTATATGCCTGTAAAAGATTATATATGTATCACTTGCAGAATATTTAAAAATTTTTAGAAAGAACACATATACTAACTTTCAACTGAATATTCTTAACTTAATTTCATGGCAAGTATCTATCCAAATTAAAACATAATCAATTATTAAATATGTTAACGATTTAAAATATGACAATGAATTTTGAATTTTTAAGCCTGAAGTATTCTCTGCCCAATGGACTCAGTTCTTATTGAGGACAGTCATAAATAACTTTAAAATATTCCAATGTGATAAGAAGGAGCTGAGATTAGGTCATTGTGGAATTATAGTTCCCTTGCTTAATGATTGTAGAAAATTGCCTGGCAATGGAACAAAGAGAAAGAGGGCGATATGGTGAATGCCGGCTAATTAAACCAATAATTGCTTCTTGTTGTGTACCTAGATAATGTGCCCCTGATAATTTTAAATGAAGTCTTGAAGCAGTCTTCTTGAATGAAAGGCTCTGCTTGCTAGTTAAAGCTCTACTATATGCAATTCTCCTTGTATTTAGAAGGTGGCCTACTTCTCAGACTTCCTTGCATTGTTTGATTAAAAATAAATCAATGGCATGGAAGACTTATCATATTGGATATATTTACATCAGATAATATTTTTGTAATGTTTTTAACTTTTTATAACTTATTCATGTCATGAAAATATGTTTAAATTTTTGATTCATTGCTGTAAGACAAGATATGTCACATTCATGTAATTTTCTGAGGAGAGTTTTGAATATTTAAAAGTGTCGATCTCCAAAATAACATTGCATTAACAATGACATAGTTTATATACTTGAACTTTTGCTATTAAAAATTAACAGCAAGATATTGAGATTTTCATGTCATAACTATCTCTTAATTTACTATATTTTCCCTGCAAGGTTATTTAAATTATTTTTTAAACTACATCATTCAATATTTCTGGTTTAGATATAGTATACTAGTGTCCTCAGGAAAATAACTTCAAATTTGTACAAATTTACATTACTTAATATTTATATTTTATGAAAAAATGTCTAGTGACTTGATTTTTCAACATTAATTTCCTACATAACCATTTTTTTCACTTATATTACCAACATTAATAATACAAATATTACTTTAAAAATGTAGTTTAAGGGAGAAAGAGAGAATGATGGAGGCTTTTGAGTTATTGGGTAGTATATACTGCAATTCTCAGATATTCCAAATTTTATCATATCTTGGAAACCTTTATTGATATCTGCTTAGGCAGCATCTCATGACTTTGATAACTCATTAGTTTTCAACTGATTTTTTATGGTAAACTCAGAAAGGCTGGTTTTGGCGTTTATATCCCCAATGCTTTACTTATATGCCATCTTTTATAAAGATAGTTCTCACATGAGAAAAAGTGAGATGTTATAAGTATGTAATTATTTGCATATATCATTCTTTTTATCAAATATTTAATTCAAAGTTAATATTTCCCTAGTATATGGGTGTTCTTAACCTAAAGAGTATCACATAGTCAGGGATGCAATTTTCTTAAAACTCCATATGTAATTGCTTCATAAAATGTTACATTTTTGGGAAATAAACAAAATAAGATGCTATATGTGATTCAGCATCTCTAAATATCCCCATATGGGAACAATCTAATTTTAAACATTTCTAAACTATTTATATTTTCTTCCCTAAATAAATAACCTTAAAAACCTACATACATTTGTTGTTAACATGCAAACAAATCATTCAATATATATTTTCAAACCAACTGAGGTACATTTCTGGAAATGCATGTCAAAGTCAGGACTCACATCTTCCTGATACTTTATACATCTTGTGTGTATATCTGTGCAATGCCTGACAGAGCTGCATGGATGTAAAGACTTACTAAATGGTTTCGGGATGTACTGTTCAGGTTGATCTTTACATTATTCCATGCTTTATCCTGTCATATACAGATAATACAGAAAAAAATCAAGAAGAATATAGAAATTTAAATTAAAAATGTATACATATATATATAAATAGAATTTAATTCATACATTTTTATTCTAAAAAGGCTTCATTGATTGGAAATATCTGAAAATTTGATGTTTAATAGAACAAATTATTTTTAGGACGCTCATGATACTAGATGGTTTTATAATACTCTTCATGTGAAATTAGGATCACAAATAAAGGGAGCCCTGTCCCATTCTGAGGGTTTCTTTGTCATCATAGTATTGCCAATATCTTTCATACACACAGGTGTCTCCTGAGATACGCCTGCAAACATAATTCTGTCAACAAACAAAACACTATTCTCTGTCACAATAAGTTGACCTGTATTTCAATACCATAGCCTACCAATGCAACCCAGCTCAACATTACCTAAAGCGGCCAAAATAAACGTAGCTGCTTTTTACCCACCAACCTTATTTGATGGGCTTTTGAATTTATAAAACTAACCATTATGATTCAAAAGATAGGTTTAACCTATTAGAATAACACACACACACACACACACACACACACACACACACAAGCACTCATAGACATTTGCCTCTTTAATGCGAATTAGCAGAAAATAGTTATACCTAAAGCCTGCACAGATACTATTTTACATGTGTCTTTACAATTTTTTAGGAGATTATTATTTTTAAAAACCTATAATATTAATTAAGTGATAGAAATCCAAAATATTCTTATGCAATTAATCACGTTATTTTAAATTAGATAGTACATAAAACATAAAACTTTAGGGCATCTAATTTGTTATATATTCTATTTCTTTATGACAAGAAGACTTACTGTTATGCCTCAACTATGTTTATATGGGACAAATAATTCTCAGCATGTTTTTTGAAACAACCTGTGAATGCTTGCTTAAAATAATAGATGCAACATTTTATAAAAGAGAGTAAGTGGCTCCTAACTAGCAAATAACAACATTTTTATACATTTTATCTCTTAGGAATCATGGGATATAAACACTGTAAAACAATCAATCCCACTCTAGTTTATATCTTATATTTTAGAGATACAGAAGATTGTAACAATGTAAAGTTATTTAACTATAATATCAACATGTCCTTAAGTTTTCTGGCTCAATTACATTATGTCATAATTTTATGTGCCTCCATAGATATATATGTGTGTGTGTGTGTATATGTATATGTATATGTGCATATATATATATGTATATATGTATATATATGTATATATGTATATGTATATGTGTGTGTGTATATATATATACATGTATATATATATACACACACACATATACATATATACACATTCCATTTTATGCTATATACACACACATAGATATATATGTGTTTGTATATGTATATGTATATACACACACATAGATATATGTGTGTGTATATGTATATGTATATATATATACACACATATACATATGTACACATTCCATTTTATGTTATCATTTCGCTGGTCTAATCTAACTACAGATTGCATCTAAATGTTGTATACTCACAACAGAACTAAAGACACAAGGTTCAGAATAACTGATTTATCTAGCAGAACCTACAGTTCAGTCATTGAAAAGTAAAGGTTTCACAGTGATTTTTCCCCAAGGGAAATTCTGGTAACCTATTTTTAACATAGTAATTATCCTAAAAATTATGCAAAATATGTTAACAAATAGGTTATTATAAAAAATTAACTTTTTTAAATGTGCAAAGCAATTGCAATCTTTGAAATTGACATACACACATTTACAAGTTGTGAAATATAATTTCAGAGAGAAATACATTCAATATGCTTGAATTGGCAGAAATTCATACCGCGAAAGACAATTTGGCCATGAAGAACTTATTTCTACTTGCTCTCAGTCTTTATAAAAATCTCTGATATAAAACCATCTGTTTAAAACTTGTAAAAATAGTCTGCCAATGCATGTAATTCTAAGCATCATAAATTACTTGAGTACTAAATGTCTGAAGTGCTGTGCTGATATAGATAATTCTCAATGATGAATGAATATACATAAAGACAAAGTATGTCTGTTGTAAGTGAATAATTGTATATCATTAGTGTTTTATGTACAAATCATCCCAGCCTCTCATTTCTACTCAAATGTACAATAATCATTTGGGCTTATATCAGAATAGTTGGCTTACAACAACAATAAGCATCATTCCATTTGCAACACAAAAACTCAACATAATGAAATATGTTAAAGTCAAGAAAAATTTTAAAAGACACAATACCAGAGAAAATAAATCTTAACACATTGGGTAAATATTTTTTCACATCAACAAAACGTAGATTAATAGTACGTTCACAACAAATACTCAAGGATCGTAACTCCTTATTTTAAAAAGGAAAGTTTTAATATATAAAAAATAGCAAAAAAGTTAAAGTGCTTAGTAAAAATCTAAAGGCTCAAGTTCCTTTCAAAAATCTCTAAATAACTCACCTACATAAGGTGTAGATAATATATAATTAATAACTCACCTATGTAGATGTTAGATGCTTGACACTTTTAAACAATAAACACAATAAGAATACAGCTATTAGAAATGATGACTTCTGAAAAGCCCAAACACCAGTTACACATGTTCATCCTGGAAGCTAATCCATGTTACTTCAGAGGAAAAAAAAAAATTATTTTTCCTGGGTCATATACTGTCATCCTTTACTGAAAGGTAGAATGGCCTCGTGGTGTCCTCTGTGGGCACTGAGTTGAATCTTGGCTCTTCCATCTTATAGTTGTGTGTTCTTGGCTAGTTATCCAGTCTCTCCCTTCTTCATTGGATAAACAGAGATCATATTCTATCATCTTTATAGGACTACTGAATAAATTGAGTTAATGTAAAAATGATCATTAGTCTTACAGTTATTTTATGTTCAAATGCATAAAAATTGATTAATTTGTTTCTAGTGGCATAATATTAGACAGAAGTCCTTCTCTTGGATTTTCATGTGCCTCCCTTCTATATTCCAATATTACAACATATACTCTTCTCCTACTGGGGAAGTTGTACATATTTGTACATCTTTCCAACATGGTATAACTAAATCATGATGGTACATGTGACCTCTTTAATTCTGCTTAATTCACAGCTGTGAAAATATATTTAAACTTGATTAAAAATTAAAATATAAATCACAAAAATCATGAATTATCTTTGTAAAGACAAAGAGTATTATTTGAGTAACTTTCTTTTAATGAAAGATTAATCCAAAATTCTGTCTTAGAGAAAGAGACACACCTGTGAGGAAAAAATTAGCAAGAGAAATGAGTATCAGAACAAGTAAAATGTAATGCAACAAATATTATATGATCTAAAGATATTATTTTAAAATTATAAAAAGTATTTTCTTTTAGTCTGAGCCTCACTCTCACCCAGACTGGGGTACAGTGGCGCCGTCTAAGCTCACTGCTACTTCCTCCTCCTGAGTTCAAGCGATTGACCCACCTCAGCCTCTCAAGTAGCTGGGATTACAGCTGCATGCCACCATGCCCAGCTAATATTTCTGTATTTTTAGTAGAGAAAGGGTTTCATCATGTTGACCAGGTTGGTCTCAAACTCCCTACCTCAGGTGATCTGCCCACCTCAGCCTCCCAAAATGTTGGGATTATACGCAGGAGCCACCATGCCCAGCCTAAAATGTGTCTTGTACTATATAGCAAAAAGTTATGCCCAAAACAAAGGAGAGAAAATCAAAAAGCAGAAGCAAAAATTTGGTTTAATTAAATAGATCTAATGAGTCTAACGCACTTACCACAGCAACTCCCATTGAAATACCAAAGAATATCTACAAGGGAATAAATCAATATTATGTCAGTAAAAAAAAAAATGAAATAATAATATCAGTACTTTAGAATGTAATTTCTTATAAGATTAATGAAAAACAAATCTTGTTATGCATAAACATGAAGAGAGTATCATGGCACAAAACCTTGCAGATATTAAAAGAAAAATGTCCAATAAATTTCAATAGAAATTTCAAATTCAGACAAAAATATGTGTAAGCCAAATGAGAAGTCCTTCATGCAATCATTCTAGATAACTAGTGGTTGGACCCTTAACCCACTTCACTGACTGAATACCTGTGTTTTGATCTTAGACCACCATTTTTAAGATGTTATCAATAGAAAACTGAGCGGTGTAAAATGTACATATTCATATGTTGTTGATGATAATCTAAATGATCATAGCCTTTTTGGGGGGCATATTTCAATATCTTCTATGTTCAAAAATTCTCATATTTTAGCATAGCAATTCTGCTTCTAAAAATATTTTCTAAAAATGAATTATGTACAAAAATACGAGCCCAATTAAGTACATTATGTTTCTTAATATACTCTGACTTACCAAGCAGTTTAAAAAGAATGTGGTAAATATATATGTTGATACAGAAGGGGTAAGATCTTCAAGAAATAGAGAATGATCAACTTAAGTCACAGGAAATTAAATTTAAGTGATACAGTATATAAAATTAGCTTAGTAAATGCAACATGAATAAGTAAATTTACCAATCTAAAAAGTGATTCTCAGGCATGAGTATATTGTGCTCTTAATCTTTAGGAGCAAGCATTTATATATGAGAAAGTATATATATAATTTATAGTATGTTATTTAAGGGGCCTGGGGAAATTGTTCTAGTAATGGCTAGAGGAACAGATGCCATATTAGCTAAGATCATGGTGCTTCTACCTAAAGCTGAAAGCTATTGACATCTCAGGAAATCACTAAATCCGGAAGCTGATACTCACAAAACTGCCCTACCTCTGCAGTGGTATGCACCAGCAAGAGTCATTACTTACATGCAATCTCTCTTGCTCCACTTAACTCAGGATTGGAAGCAAGTCTCTGAAAGTCACATCTGAAACATAATCTGCTGTGGAGTGAGGAAAAGGTAGTTTTCAGCTTTCCAACCTGTGCAATCCAGAAAGTCATTTTTCAAGGATATAGCAGAGAAAGTCAGTGAGTCATAACACATAATCCACCACAAAAAAAATTATCTAAACATCATTTGTATTTTGAAACTTAAATTTTTGATGTTTCCATTTTAATTTTATCTTATTTAAATATTAGTATTTACTATGTAACCATTAGTAAAGTTTAAATCATTCTTTGTTTTCAATATTGTTAAGCAGAAACTAGTTGAGCTTCCTGGATTAATTGAAAAACCTAATCTCAACATGTTATAAACTAAATTTTTATTTTATTGTTAAAATATATTTATTTGTATTAGATAATATGTTGTGATTGACTTTTTACTCAGAATAGCATAAAGCAGATAGGAAACAGTTTCTGAGGAGGCATCATAAGTGAAAGCTGTTGTCCTAAAAGTCAATATGGAGGTCTCAGAATTTCTTATTCTCCCCAAATTACTTTTGAGCCAAAATTTAGAAAACAGTAAGACCAACAGAGTCTGTTCTCAATCTATTAATTCATTCCTTGATTCTTCCTTAGAATCATTATAAGACCTATTAGTTATGCCTTCTAAATATTTTCCTTATTCTATCACCGATGCTATCACTGGCAAATCTCTGGTGTTTAGAAGAACATCATGTTCAAATATGCACTCAAGAAATGAGTAAGTATGCATGCTTATATTAAATTTTTAAATACATTCACATTTTAATCATATTTAAAACAGAAATTAATACTTACATGGAGGACACCTTAACACAGTTGAAAATTTGAAAATTTCACCGTATGTGGAGTTTCACATTGGTTTCTCACTTGTTCACTCCTTCCAATTTCAATGCTATGGATTTAATTTTTGCCTAATTAAGTAAATTTATAAATTTCCTTACCTTAAGTAGCTGAAAGTGACATCATGGTTCAGGATGTCAGCTTTGGGATCTAAATATCTGTGTTTAAAAAACTGCCTCTCAGACCAGGTGCAATGGCTCCCGCCTATGATCCTAGTACTTTAGGAGACATAGGCAGGAAGATTGCTTGAGCTCAAGAGTGCGAGACTAGCCTGGGTAACACAATGAGACACCCAATCTCTACAAAAAATAAAATAATTAGCCAGACATGATGGCAAACACCTGTGGTCCCAGCTGCCCTGGAGGTTGAGATGGGAGGATAGATTGAGCATGAGAGGTTAAGGCCACAGTGAACTGTGATTGCACCCACTGCACTTCACCCTTACCAACAGAGCAAGACAATATCTCAAAACAAACAAACAAAAAATTTGTGCTGGAAAAGTTAACATACATATATGTGTGTCAGCTTCCTCATCTCCAAAGTAAGAATGTTGATTACCTACTTCAAGTTCCGATGTTAGAAGAAATTGGGTTTACATGTGTGTAGTACTTTGAACAGTGTACATAGCCAGCTGTTATATTAAATTTTATTATTAAAAAAGAGATAAAAGATGATAATAAAACTTCTTGTACTTTAGTGTGGCTGACAGGTGATAAAGTTGCAAATATTAAAGGCTTTTCAATTTTAAAATGGAGTCATAGTTTTATTTTACAAAAAAAAAAAAGAATGCTTCAAAATTTCTGACATTTTCCAAGTTAGAAACATTATCAGTTATGCTAACTAGTAGAAATTTTCAAATAAAAATAATTAAAAAAATTAATTCCTTCAAAGTAATGTAAAAAACTTTTTTTTTTTTGAGACAGAGTCTTGCTCTGTCACTCAGACTGGAGTGCAGCGGCACAATCTCACCTCACTGCAACTTCTGCCTCCTGGGTTCAAAAGATGCTCCTGCCTCAGCCTCCTGAGTAGCTGGGATTACAGGCGCCCACCACCAGACACTGTTAATTTTTGTATTTTTAGTAGACATGTGGTTTCACCATGTTGGTCAGACTTGTCTTGAACTTCTGACCTCCTGAACTGCCCTTCTTGGCTTCCCAAAGTGCTGGAATTACAGGAGTGAGCCACCAAACCTAAACATAAAAAAAAATCAATAAATTAATCATCAAAAAACAATATTTTGAAAATGGATGTTCGCTGGTCATTGTTATTGACTTGCGTTGCAGAAAAAGAACCTCACACATAAAAATGCTTCTCTTTTCCCATTAAAAATTATATGAACCAACATCACTTTTCCTATCTAAAAATCTTTTAGATCTTTTTACATGTTAATGATGGCTAATCCTTTTTATATTCTAACTTTATTTAAATAATACATTTTAGTAGGGTTGATAAAAATAAACAGCACCCATATATTTTGTTCATAAATTCCTTACTTAAAATTCTTGTATAATTGCATGCCTAATTTAGCTATCTTGCCCATACAGTTTTCATTAGTAGATTTATTTGTGGCAATACATGGTACATCAGTGTCCAGTAAAGCAAATATATATTCTTCACCACCTCCAAGCTGTTTACCCACAGCAAAGCAGTCTTACTTCCCCTGCCAGGAGTTGTGCCAAGAGACCATGACCCACCTGGTATTTGTAGTCATAACCTTTTAAGTTACTTCACACCATGGTAATCAGCACTGATTCTGAGGGACTTGAAAATTCATCAGTTATGTAATCATTAACATTCTGTTAATTCATCAAGGCTAGAATAAATTGAGTGGTGCTGTTGTTATCCTCCTATAGGATGAGGAGTTTCATGGCAACTGGACTACCTAATCTCTTATAATGATCCATGAAGATTTTGTGAACTACTTACTCCATATTTCTCAGGGTATTTTTAACTAATTATTTAAGTACTTCTTTCTACAATTTTAATTGCCCTGAGATTTTGTTACTTTATTTTCTGCTTTTTCCCTTTTCAATGTTCCTTTTTTTCTCAGTAATTCTAATCTTTTTACGATCATGCAATTTCATAAAGGTTTCTTGGTGAAGAGATTCATGACAAACTTTCTCACGTTATCTTACCTCCCCTCAAAAAATAAAGTCACAAAAATCAGCCTAAGTAATTGGAACACCGTTTATCACATGAATCATTACTTGGATCAAAGGTATAATTTGCAGACACTTGAGTATCATTATGTAATCAAACCATAGTGTTGCATTCTCAATGTTTCAGCAGCCTTAATATTCCATTTAATGTCCAAATGTAGAGTAGAACGGTTGTCTTGTATCCATGTTGGAAGTTGATCCATCTGTTCACGTTTCTGCAAAAGCTGCTGTTATATGAAAGTCTTCAGTAAGACCAAACATGGGCTTCCATTTGGCAGTAACTAATGCAGGAATAATGGCTTCTTGCTTGTTTTTAAATAAAATTAACTTTAATTGTGGCTAGGCATTTGTTAACACTGGTTCATAAATGGACTTATCTCTTAACTGAATATCTTCATGCTTTCTATTTAAGAAGTCTCTTGATTTCCTCTCTTTGAGGTATATATTATCTTTCTATGATTAATGATAAGTTGGGGACATCATTTCAACCAAAACAGGTATCTGCCAAGATCCCATCTGATGTCATATCCCTGCATGTATAGATGAGTCACTGCCTGTGATTTAAATCTGGCAGCCTTCAGCTACTTCTTGTTTTTTTCTAATCACCAAAGTGGGTAAAAGCTGCCAAAGTACCACATAGCTGACTGACCTGCCCTTTGTTTGAATTTCTTTTGTAATCTTTTAGTAAATTTCTTCCATGCATCTAACAAATGTATGTCCTATTATTTTTTATTAATCTTTTTTTCTTTCTTTTCTTTTTCTTTCAAGACAGTCTTGTACTATCACACAGGTTGGAGTGCAGTGAAGTGATCTCTGCTCATTGCAACCTCCATCTCCCAGATTCAAGAGATTCTCACGCCTTAGTCTCCCGAGTAACTGGGATTATAGGCCCATCCCACCACACCTGGCTAATTTTTGTGTGTTTTGGTACAGATGGGATTTTGTCATGTTGGCCAGGTTGGACATGAACTCTTGGTTTTAAGTGATTGGCCCACCTTGACCTCCCAAAGTGCTGGAATTACAGATGTGAGCCACCGTGCCTGGTGTCTCTGTCCCATTAGTAAGCTTTTTCTCCCAGCAGTGGTCAAAGCTCTGAAGCAACCTCACACCAGAGATGACCAGAAGCCATCCTGAAAACAAATGGTTTCCCCTTCCTCATCCTTCTGTCTCCCAAATAAAGCCTAAATCATAATTTAAATTATAGATTTAAGATTTGTTTCATTTTTTTTCTATTTACATTGCTAATGCGACCAATCACACAATTAAAAAATTGCAAGAATTCATAAGACTTTCAGGCACGCTTGCATATAATTGTATGAACGTAAAAGATACAGCACAAGAGGAAGAAAGCACATAGAAAGGTTTGAATACTTTCAAGTGTATATCAGCCCACATATTCCTGTCTTGAATATTCCCATATTCCACAGGATATTCTTTGTCTTTAGATTATGAACTACCATTGAAAGTGAGAGGTATCTTTATTTCAAGCAAGTATGGGCAAAATTTTGCACAGGATTTCTCATATCCCATTGGTTACATAGCTAAACCTAGGTTTCATAACTGTTTAAGCTGGGTGTAAACTAGTCAATATCCTTAAACAGCGTGGACAAGCAAGCCCTAATTACCTTTCAGTTTCAAGCTTTAAACAGCACGATGCAAATTCCAAGTTAATACGTCCCATACTTATTTTGACAAAGGGTCATGCTAGACTTCCATAACTATCTCGGTTCAGCTGTAAGATAACCTTGTTTTATGCATAGTCAAAAACAAAATATGAGGGAATTATTCTTCCTTCCAAAATTCATACACTCTAATTTGTAGTTTGTTACATAGTATTGTTTTGCATTGTCAAATTTAGTATATTCACTTTGTGTTATTTATCCATAGTTCAGTGATATTTTTTCCTATAGCTTGATTCTACACTTTGAATGTAAACAACATTTAAATGTGATTATTAATTACTATATTATGAAATGTAATCAAATGAAGCAATAATTTAAATATTATTGCTCAAAGGAGACTTTACCAAGAATCAAGGTCTTAATGATTTTTCTTTACTTAATCTGGATAACAGTCATCGAAATTTCTTTCTTATTTTCTATATCTTTTTACTTCAATTGCTTTTTTCATTTTATTGAAATAATTTAAATATTTTTGCAATAGGGTATATAAATACAGATATCCAAATGTTTTAATGGCCAGTGTGCCTAATTACCTCTCTCACTTTTAAGCTTAATATGTTTTTCTCTTCTTATCAGTTTTAAAATTATTATTTCATTACATTTCGGAATGTGGTGTTGTAGATGAAAAGTCTGTAATCAGTCTGATTGTTTTCTGGTGTAGATAGGCTGAAATTTTTTGTGTTGTTTTAATTTTTCTTTTTCCCAAGAAGGGTTTCAGGATGCTTGGGAATGTTATATGGTTTGGGATAGATGTGGATCCAATTTCAATCACATCTCTTGGATATCTGAGGTGATTCATTCTTTAGAGTTCTGTAATGAGACTCATTGCAATGTAATGCAATTACTCATTGCAAGTTTTGTAATGAAAGACTCAGTGAAATAATGTTTGTTGGGCCATCCCTGTCTTTGTATTCATCTATTGACTGCAAGCTTATAATTTCTTAGCCCTCTCAAATCAGTAGAATGAAGCATATTTTAAGAGAAAAAAAATTAATCTATACTCATGGAAATTATTGTAACTTTTATTACAGACAATATCATTGTCTGGAAAGCATAGAAATTCAAATTACTATAAAGGCTTTTCACAGAAAAGTATCTTAGCTATAATTCACATTGTGAAATATAGTATAATCTGTAATATATTAATATACCTAATTTATCTGTAAATTTGTAGTTATAAAAATTATAACAAGATCATAAATTCTATCCAATAATATAAAATAGGAAATAAGACAAAAAGTAATTATAAAATGGTGATGAGTAGAGGTGTGGTTTTCTATGTGATGCAAAAGTTCCTGCAGAAAAAAAAAACAAGTATAAACATTAGATGCATTAAAATCTGATCAATAATTTGTTTTCAGTAATGTGTTGCTAAAATCTATTTTCTCTGACCACTTGTTCATGTTTTTTCCCACAATAAAGCAATAATAGTTGAAGAGTACATACTATCTGTAAGTCCTATATTAGTGGCATATTATTTCTCCTTTAACCATGTAGCAATTTAGTGAAATAAATTGTACTTCAGATTCACCAAGGTCAGATAGTTTGGGGTTGGATGCTCAGTCTCACTATTTAAAGCTTAACACCTTCATCTACTCAATCTTACTAAAACTTGGGTTTGACATCTTCAAAATGAGGGAAATGATACCCTTCCTGCTGTTTTGCAATGACATGAAATGCCCTCTATAAAATATTTGGCATTTAGTGTTTGTTCAATAAATGTCAGTTCCCAAATTTCCTTTTACTTGCTTCCTTTCTATATGTTTTGGGCTAATCAAAAGGAAAATTTGACTATCTCCTCTCTAATGACATTTCTTTTGTTTATTAGTTTACTTATTTTCATTTCTTTTTCTCTAGTAAACATATTACGTTTTCTGTTGTGAAAGAGGCATATGCATCCTAAGGTTATTAAATTAAGCTGGAGATTTATGTGTCTAGTGTCTGAAATTGTGAGTGAGCATAATTGTAGAAAGCTTCCTGAAGATGCAGAACACTGAGATGAAGCAGATATGTAAAGATGTTGTTTGGCAATTAGAATGGGGAGATGCTATTAGGATGTGTATCAATAAAATATTTGCAACCCTCGATGTCTCGCTTATTAATTATTCAAGGAATCCATGAAATAAAAATGCTAAATTGACAAGCCACAGCTTTAGTACTCTAATATAGAATAGCATGCTAAAGATTTAAATCATAGTAGCTTTTTTTTGTCTCCATACAAACAACACTATAAAACTGAAAAAAAAAATTAACTTCTCCTAGGTTTAACTCTTTCAAATGAAAACAGACACTTTCTCATCCTTTTTGAAATGTTACTTTCATCTTTTTTCTCTGCAAAGTAGAAATTTTGTTTAATATTGTATATTTTAAATGTATAATATATGAGGAAAGATTTTTAAAAGATGTTAGATATAACAGGAGCAAACATTCATAAATATATACTACGTACTGGTCATTTTATACATAATTTTTCTGAGAAGTAGGTGTTTTTAACCCAGTTTTAATATAAGGGAAGGGATGCTTCAATTTAAGTGACTTCCTCAACCCGTACAGTTGATGAGTAGTGTAGAGGGACACAAAGTAGGCCATATGGTTGCCTTGTTTTAATTATTTCTAGTTCAATCTTCTGTTGATAGTGGCTCGAGTGCTCCAGAAGGTATGGACCTCATTTGACTTTGAGATATAGCCAGAAGAAAAACATGTTAAATGAGAACGAAGATGAATATAAATTTAGTATGCTCTAAATGATGTAATATTATGGCATGCTAATTTTGTGTCTGCATTACAAAAGTCTCTTCAGTCATGACTCTATGAATGAAAGAAATATACTGTTGAAATTTTAATTTCCTTTTTTATTTACTGATAAATACGATGATGAGCTTTCCAATATTCAACTTGAAACAATATTTCAACATAGGATAGCGAATATAGATTACAACTTAATATATCCAAAGAATAAATGTTAATTTATTTCTCCAAAAACCTACTTTTGTCTCAGTTTTTTCCACCTCAATACATTTCACTATTTATCTTGAACGTAGGCCCCAAATAATATCCACTCTTGACTTGTCTACTACCTCACCATGTTCCATTAGCTACAAATACCTAAAGAAAATCATATCTCATCACTACCTTATTTTCAACATTGTAGTGGCAGACACTGTCACATTTTTTTACTTGGAATTGTTTAAATTACTACTATCTAGTCCTGTTTTTGTTTTTTTCTACCACCTGCAGTGGGTTGGTTAGTGTCCTCCAAAATTTCAGGTCCATCTAGAACCTCAGAATGTGGCCTTATTTAGAAATAGGGTCTTTTTTTGCATACACAATTAGTTAAGGATCTCAAGATTAAAGCTTCCTAGATTCGGTTAGGGTAAAACCTGAGTCCAAGGAATAATGTTTTCATAAGAAGATAAGAGGTCCCAGAAAAGTAAAAGGTGAAGAAAATATGAAGAGACAATATATGACAACTTGATCTCTACCTTAGGAACTTGTTCTTATCTTGGTCTGAAATATTCTT
The DNA here is from genome assembly GCA_963573385.1 of Cacajao melanocephalus. NCBI lineage: Eukaryota > Metazoa > Chordata > Mammalia > Primates > Pitheciidae > Cacajao > Cacajao melanocephalus. The sequence goes on from CAUYLG010021937.1 coordinate 91,283, forward strand.
TCCCTAACATCTTTAGATGTCTGACTATCTTTTTTTATTTAGTCATCACTCAAATACCACAGAGTTCCTTCTTGATCATTCGATCTAAAACTGTCCATACATATATCATATATCTCTCTTTATTTTTAAAACAGTTTTAAAAGCATCTGAAATTATTGTTTCTTTTTTTGTTTACTTTTTTTAAACTTCAATATATTTTAAACTTCATCAATGGTATTCATAATGATTAAAAGAGAGGTACCTAGGAGGTGGTCAATAAATTGATGGTTAATCGACTGAAGTAGTTAGTTAGCTTCAGTCAAAATAAGCATAGAAAGAAGGCATACCCTTTATAAACTGGACTGGGGCAAGTGGGAACTCTGAAAACGAATCCTTGCTGACATCAGCTGACATTTGAAAAAAGAAAAGAATCTGCCATCTAAATATATTCATTATTTCTTTGTCTCCCTGTCTCAGATTTGTCATTTATATACTACCAACAGAATAAGGAACCCAAGGCAAAACCAAAAACAAGGCTCATTGAAGATAGTAGTGCAACACATACAAATATCCTGGAAGTATTTAAAATTTCATATGCCCCATGGTGCTATGGGTAGGTAATAATGTCAGTGGCAGTTGCCCAGAATACAAACATTCACAGCAATATCAACAAAGTTCAGTGAATGTAAGATAAGTAATTTTTTTTAAATGCACTAGTTCTTTGTTTTGTCTTTTCTAAATCAATAGGAACGAGAAAGAAAGAAGATATATGCTAGAGACTTCATTAAGATGGTATTGACCTTTATGCCACTAGGTCACTTTGAAGGGTGCTCAAATTCTTTTTGGTTACTCGTGACATATATTAGATGTTACTTTTAGAAACTTTGTTGAAGAATCCCAAGGTGATCTCTTTCTGTTGGCTAAGCCTTATCAAGTTAACTTGGCATTATATAAAGTAAGATAACAAAAAAGAAACAGGTATCAGTCAAAATAGTTTGCTTTAGATTTTGGCAAGACCCTTTGATTTTCTACTAAATCCAATATTAAAAATTAGTCAAATATTACTTCAAGTTTGTTTTTATTTGTTTGTTTAAATTTGAAAAGTCTCAGTAATGAATGAAAAATCCTTTCCCACATCCTGGGCTGGGGAAAGAAGAAAGAATACATTTTGCTTACTGTCACTCCATATGCATGGGATTTAAAGATCAAAGTGAGAAAATATGACATTGTCCTTTATATGCAAGATGATTGAAAATTATATTTGAATGAATTTTTTTCTCATTTAGGACACAAATCGTGAACTTTGTCATTTTCCCAGCTGAGCCTTATGAATAACAAAGTATGTATATTTTCCCCTCCCAGAGAGAATAAAAAAGAAAGTTCTTGAAGTACATTATGCGCTTTTACTTTGTTCCCTCTTGGTGATTTATATAAATCATCTCTTGTGACAATATAATAAGGATCTTGCAGTGGTAAGACTGAGAAAGACTGTGAAAGCCTATCTGCCATACACCTACTAAGAGCATGAAAATTTCTAACAATAATAATGTGGAAAAGCGTTAGATTTGGGGAGAATTGTCTATGAATAAACAAATACTTGGCTACAAGTACAATTCCTAGCAACATCAAATAACTGAGATCATCATGTGGTTTCCAAGGAATTAAGCAAAGTGAAAGCCATTAACACTTAAACCCCTTGCTCTACACTGAATTTCCTGCTCAGTCACATTGAGCCAGCATCCCCCTATCTATCACAAAATATCCTGCATCCTTTTCTATCCCCCATAAGTATAATTTAGCTCCTCACCATCCACAAATATATTTTAAAATAGTCTATATTTGTGATGCCTTCCTCTATTTTTTTCATTATTTAAACCAATCAATGCAATTTTAGCCAATGTTACTTTTTACTGAAAATTCTCTCATCATCAAAGACATTTTTGCCAAATTAAACTTCGTATGTTCCTATCCTTTTATACTTATTTGCATCATTTCGTCTCTGTGGAATGCCCTCTCATTCCTGAAACTGTTACCTTTTTAGTTCTCTTTTCCATTTTGTGCTAATTGCTTTCGTCTTCTTTCACTAATGAAATTGTCTGGGCTTACTAAACATGTTCTTTATCTTCTGCTTGTTTCTTAAAATTTGCCGATATTTTGTACTCATAATATTTTTCTCCAGTGCTCAGCTTTCTGATAGTCATTTCTTATTTATACTATCTGGATTACAAATGCTCATCTTTTATCCTTCATTTCATAATCATAATTTGTTAATAGTCCTGTGATCCCGTACCCACATAAAAATCAATTTCAAGCTTCCCATTGGAAGGATAAACTCTGGTATATTTTTACTATTATTGCAAAGTGTTAAGGGCAAAACATAAAGATAATACTTTTTGAAAATATAGATAGGTTAAAAGACAGAAATTTATATTATTTTATATGAATGTATAAATATAATACCTACATATTTCTTGATTAGTCTTTATCTTGAATAAGCCCATAAGGTAAGCAAAACTAGTTGCCAAGGAGTACAGGGAGTTGAGGGTGAAAATAAAGAGATTCAAATAAAGAACTATAGAATTTCCACTGAATAAGAAAAGAAAAAAATGATATAGGAAGTGTGATGGAGAGGTTTTTAAAAACATGTGAAGGTCAGTAGTTTTTAATGTCACACTGAATGTGGAATACTTGAAGGGCTAGGAGTAGGGAAGGGAGAGAGGTGGGAATTAAGGATAATGGTCTGAGAGTGAAGCATTGTCAAAGGACAGCCTGCAGGAAACTTGAGCTAAGCCCTCAGTGCCAACAGAGAGAGCAGAGCATGGGGCTCTTGATCAAAAAATTTACCTGCCATCAGAAGTGTAAGAAGCATATTCTTATGTTCTCCACCTCTGGTAAAATCTCTTAGATTAGTTTATAGTCTGCAACCTTATAGAAATCTCCATCTCCCTGCAGTATCAAAGAGCAAGAAAATTCATATGGAATAAATAGCCTTAAAATAGCCATATAAATAAATCTGAACTTTGTAAATTCTGAAGTTCCTCCTTGTTTGTATTTTACTCACACGTGTTTTCTAGACTTCTACTGTGTGCAGGCCTTTTGTGCAGAACTATTTTGAGGAACTCTTTGAAATTCCCTGGGTATTCCTGTCTGCAAGTGAAGTATGCAAATAGGCCCAAGTTGTGTCAACATGATAGAAAATTGTGGAGGCACGTATGCCTTTGCATTGGGACAGATTTTTACTGAAAAAGAAAAAAAAGTTGATATTCAAAACAGGTACACAGGACTTTAAAAAAAACTTATAGCCCAGATCTTTGCCTTTCCTGATTTAAAATATATTGTAAATAAGGTAAAACGTTATTGTAAGTGATTGTAACTTAATGGCATTGAGTTTCCAAAAATATAATGAGTACAATTTTTAATTCTCTGGTTCATGAGTGTGCTTTCCATCTGCCTTCATTGTGTCAACTTGGAAATACCATGAAATTTGATGCATTGTTGCATTGAATTAACAGGTAGATATTCTGCTCTTTTAAAATACAAATTTACTAAAAAGGAAATATTACTACGTCAAGCAAGGAAGAAAAAAAACACTTGCTAATTTTTTTTTGTACTAATGCATGTGACCTGAATTTATAACTTTTACTGAGTAGCTAAAATTAGCTCTGCCTCAGGGAGTAACTATTACGTACCTTAGCAATGCTATTTACCCATTCAGAATCGTAGAGACCTTGAAACAGATGGATTACTCCACAGTGGCTATATTTAACTAGCTTCTGGAGAACACACTATACAATTTTTATAAGACTATCTGATGTCTGCCTATATGATAAGCTAGCAAGAGAGGAGGCAGCTTTTTAAATCCCACAGTACCTCATTCGAGAAAAATAAAAGATAAGTAAAAGAAAAAAATTCATATTTTGAAATTTCATTTAACTAAAATATCATATAAAGTATTTACCTTGTGGGATAATATATATTTTGTATTATGCAGACTTATTATAGCCTATATAAATTAGTGATTTAAGTTGGAAAATGATTAAGTCTCATATGTGAGAATAGTCTTGTGAAAATATGTTGAAATAATTAGTTACAAGCTCCTTCTGGCTTGCAGAATGTGAATGAATTGGTTATCCTTTAAATCTCTTTATTTTACTATAGTTTAAGTTCTGGGATACACGTGCAGAATGTGCAGGTTTGTTACATAGGTATACACATGCCATGGTGGTTTGCGGCACTCATCAACCCATCATCTACGTTAGGTATTTCTCCTACTGCTATCCTTCCCCTAGTCCTCTACCCCCCAACAGACCCCAGTGTGTGATGTTCCCCTCCCTGGGTCCATGTGGTCTCATTGTTCAACTCCCAATTATGAGTGAGAACGTGTGGTGCATGGTTTTCTGTTCTTGTGTTAGTTTGCTGAGAATGATGGTTTTCAGCTTCATCCATGTCTCCGCAAAGGACATTAACTCATCATTTTTTATGGCTGTATAGTATTCCATGGTGTAAATGTACCACATTTTTTTTATCCAGTCTATCATGGATGGCCATTTGGGTTGGTTCCAAGTCTTTGCTACTGTGAATGGTGCTGCAATAAACATACATGTACATGTGTCTTTATAGTAGAATGATTTCTAATCCTTTGGGTATATACCCAGTAATGAGATTGCTGGGTCAAATGGTATTTCTACGTCTAGATCCTTGAGGAATTACCACACTGTCTTCCACAATGGTTGAACTAATTTATATTCCCACCAACAGTGTAAAAGTGTTCCCATTTCTCTACATCCTCTCCAGCATCTGTTGTTTCTTGACTTTTTAACTTCCACTTGTTTGTGTCCTCTCTTATTTCCTCAAGCAGTGGTTTGTAGTTCTCCTTGAAAAAGCCCTTCACATCCCTTGTAAGTTGTATTTCCAGGTATTTTATTCTCTTTGTAGCAATTATGAATGGAAATTCACTCATGATTTGGCTGTCTGTCTGTTACTGGTGTATAGCAATGCTTGTGATTTTTGCACATTGATTTTGTAACCTGACACTTCGCTGAAGTTGCTTATCAGCTTAAGGAGATTTTGGGCTGAGATGATGGAGTTTTCTATATATACAATCATGTCATCTGCAAACAGAGACAATTTGACTTCCTCTCGTCCTATTTGAATACACTTTATTTCTTTCTCTTGCCTGATTGCCCTGGCCAGAACTTCCACTACTATGTTGAATGAGAGTCGTGAGAGAGGGCATCCTTGTGCTGGTTTTCAAAGGGAATGCTTCCAACTTTGGCCCTTTCAGTTTGATACTGGCTGTGAGTTTGTCATAAATAGCTCTTATTATTTTGAAATATGTTCCATAAATACCTAGTTTATTAAGAGTTTCTAGCATGAAGGGGTGAAGAATTTCATCCGAGGCCTTTTCTGCATCTTTTTAGACCATCGTGTGGTTTTTGTCATTGGTTCTGTTTATGTGATGGATTATGTTTATTGATTTGTGTATGTTGAATCAGCCTTGTATCCCAGGGATAAAGCCTACTTGATCATGGTGGATAAGCTTTTTGATGTGCTGCTGGATTTGGTTTGCCAATATTTTATTGAGGGTTTTTGCTTCAATGTTCATCAGGGATATTGCCCTGCAATTTTCTTTTTAAGTTGTGTCTCTGCCAGGTTTTGGTATCAGGATGATGCTGGCCTCAAAAAATAAGTTAGGGAGGACTCCCTCTTTTCTGTTGTTTGGAATAGTTTCAGAAGGAATGGTGCCAGCTCCTCTTTGTACCTCTGGTAGAACTTGGCTATGAATCCATCTGGTCTTGGCTTTTTTTTAGTTGGTAGGCTATTAATCATTGCCTCAACTTCAGAGCTTGTTATTGGTCTCTTCTGGGATTCGACTTCCTCCTGGTTTAGTATTGGGAAGGTGTAAGTGTCCAGGAATTTAGCCATTTCTCTAGATTTTCTAGTTTATTTGCATAGAAGTGTTTATAGTATTCTCTGATGGTAGTTTGTCTGTGAGGTCAGTGGTGAAATCCCCTTTATCGGTTTTTATTGAATTTATTTGATTCTTCTTTCTTTTCTTCTTTTAGTCTGGCCAGCAGTCTATCTATTTTGTTAATCTTTTCAAAAAACCAGCTCCTGGATTCATTGGTATTTTTTTTTTGAAGGGTTTTGGTGTCTCTATCTCCTTCAATTCTGCTCTGATCTTACTTTTTCTCTTCTGCTAGCTTTTGAATTTGTTTGCTCTCACTTCTCTAGTTCTTTTAATTGTGATGTTTGGGTGTCAACTTTAGGTCTTTTCTGCTTTCTCCTGTGGGTATTTAGTGCAGTAAATTTCCCTCTAAACACTGCTTTAGCTGTGTCCAGAGATTCTGGTACGTTGTGTCTTTGTTCTCATTGGTTTCGAAGAACTTATTTAGTTATAGATGCTAATTTTCTTCTATTAAAAACCAATACCTAATCCTTGATGCTCATTTACATTGAGATTTTGCATGATATTCTCATTTCCTTCATCTCTATGGTGAAGTACTTAACATGCAACAGTGTTTGTACTGAAACATAGAGCAAGTCTTCAAGGAAATTTTCCTTAACATGATTTGATTACTTATCTATGACAAATTTTCTCTACAGAAATGGTTTCAATGAAGAAAGGCAGTGTTTGCTGAAGTGTGAACTGTTGGCCACCTGCACCATCATCTCCTGCGGCACTTGTCAAAAAGTGTCCCTTCACACACACTAACAAAGAAGTCATGAGTCAGTCTAGTAATCTTCATTCTAAACAAGTAGTCTTGGTAAATCTTTTACCCAAAACAGGTTGAGATCCACTAGTATATCATTATAATTAATTCATAGTACTAGATTAAGTATTTATCAAATACTTATGTTTTTCTTTTACTGTTGATATGGTACTGATATTAGAATAATTTTAGTTTTTGTTATTATACATTACTAGGTCTACTGTAATTGGAACCACCTTCATTTAAATGGTCTCTTCCTTGCCTACTTTATCTCCAATTTTTATATTAAAAATACTTCATATTTTAATATAAAAATTATTATAGACATTTATTACAAACTTACTGACAAGTTGAAGTAAAAATATTCAACTGGCAAATTAATCATTGTTTTCGCAAGTTTTGGAGCAAGAGAAGAAATCCTCTACTGCATGATATGGGAAATCAGAGACCCCACATTTTCTTCAACTGTCATCAAGAAATATTTTTCTCCAGGCCATCATCTATAAAAGAGACATGCCAAATAAAGTACAAAAAATTATTTTTTCATCTTTGTGTTTAAAATAGTTAAATATAACTTAATAATTTCCAGATTTGAATAATCAAAAACATATTTTAACATATCACTGTAAAATTGTTCACTAATAATATTAAATAATCACTTTTTTGTTTTATTTTTTGTTTCCACGTGTGGTAAAACTTCTACTCTATGTAAATAAATATTTAGAAATTTCATCAACCTCAAAGTACTCAACACAATGAAGGGTCAATCAGTTTGCACTTATGGGTGATGGGTGGTTCTTTAAGTAGCGGATAGCACTATCTACATGTCTGTTGTCAAGATCTGTGTTGCTTCTCTGGGTCTCACTATCACCTTCACTTGCATGTGCAAATAAAAATAATCTAACAGGTATGGGCAAACATTTACATATTGAAGCAGTATTGCCAAACACACTTGGCTTTAACTTTGTTCACATTTTTAGAGTTAATACTTAGTAAATGCTGAGCAGAAAGCCATATTAAATATTTACATGACACTCTATTATATACCTCCCTGAATTCACATTTAATTACAAATTTGATTTGTTTTTAATTTTTAATTAAAAATAGTAGATATATATATATATTTATTTATGGGGTATGTGAGATGTTTTGACACAGGCATGCAATATGGAATAGTCACATCATGGAAAATGAAGTATCCATCCCCTTAAGTTTTTATCCTCTGTGTTACAAACAATCCAATTACAATCTTTTAGATATTTTAAAATGTACAATTAAGTTATTATTGACGTTAGTCACCCTGTCATGCTATCAAATGGCAGGTCTTATTCATTCTTTCTATTTTTTTGCTACCCATTAACCATCCCCATCTCATTCTGAGACTCCCTATTGTCCATGCAAGACACTGGGAACCATCCTTCTGCTCTCTATGTCCATGAGTTCAATTGTTTTCATTTTCCAAACCCACAAATAAGTGAGAACATGTGATGTTTGTCTTTCTGTGTCTGGCTTATTTCACTCAACATAATGGTATTCAGTTCCATCCATGTTGTTGCAAATGACAGAATCTCATTTGCTTTTATAGATAAATGCTACTCCATCGTCTATCTGTAACACATTTTCTTTATCCATTCATCATTGATGGACACTTAGGTTGCTTCCAAATCTTCACTGCTATAAACAGTGCTGCAACAAACATAGGAGTGCAGATATCTCTTCATTATACTGATTTCTTTTTTGTGGGGATATACCCAGCAGTGGGGTTGTTGGGTCCTATAGTAGCTCAATTTTTAGTTTTTTGAGGAACCTCCAAACTGGTCTCCAGAATGGTTATTCTAATTTGCATTTTCACCAACAGTGTACAAGAATTCCTCTTTCTTTACATCCTTTCAAGCATTCATTGTTTCCTGACTTTTGTATAAAAGCCACTTTAACTGAGGTGAGATGATATATCATTGTAGTTTTTATTTGCATTTCTCTGATTATCACTGATGTCGAGCATCTTTTCCTATGCCTGTTTTCCATTTGTATGCCTTCTCTTGAGAAATATCTATTCTAATCTTTTGCCCATTTTTTGCTTGGATTATTAGATTTTTTACCTTATATTTGTTTTAACTTCTTATATATTCTGATTATTAATTCCCTGGCAAATGGGTGGTTTACATAATTTTCTCCCATTATGTGAGTTTTCTCTTCGCTTTGCTGATTGTATTATAATATAAATTTGAAGTCATCATATTTAATTGTCTTATTGTTCACAACCAAACAGTTACAAGATCTTAAATTCTTTCACTAATTTCAATTTCAGAAGCACTTTGCAATGACTGAAAAGATTAATTAAATACATATCCTAATCATGAATAGCAAAATCTATGTCTTATAAAAATATATTATGCTGATGAACTAACGTTCACCAATAATATACAATATCCCAGAAACTGAGCCTATTTTGCATATATATATCATCTCATTAATCTTGATAAAATATAAGTGTTATACCATAATATCTCACCAGGAAAAATAACTTCTGAAATATTATCTTTTTAACGATGTACATATCTATGCATTAATTGGTAAGAAAAAATACCTAAATATATCTAAAAATTCACATATGGCAAAAACAAAGCAAGGATTAAACTGAAATTATATTCATATCAACTATATATATATTGGCATAGATGTAAATACATCTAAACTTTGACTTACTTCATTAGAGTTCTCATAAAATAAGAATACAAGTATTAAGAATACAAGTATTAAGAATAATTCTTAGATGAAATGTCCTATATAATCAAAATATAAACAATTTATTTGTGCTCCTAAATAAATAAATTTTGACTTTTTAAACCATAAGTAAAGATATCTAATAATAACTCTTGGCTCCCTAACTCAAATTATGAGAGTTGATACAAGTTTTATAAAACCTGACCAAATTATCCACTATTTTATTTGTTCCTTTTCTTTGAGCAAGCATTTCTAGTATTTAAACATGTCTAAACAGGTTTAATAAAACTACAGTATTCATTGCATAAATTAAAAGGCATTGATAATCATCCAATATTGGTTGCCTAAATTACATTGCTAGTGCCTCAGATACTACTTTATAAACCCAGAAAAATAAATCAGGCTTAATATTTGCATAATAAATCATTGTAATGATTTTAAAAACTCACATTAGATACACATATGATCTGCAATAAAATAATGGTGATAACCTAACTACAGATGAATATTTGGGCAGGAAAATTGGGGTAAATAATGAATTTTATGGAACATAATTTTAAAATAACTGACAATTTCTTCCCTCATGAATTTATTTGAGAAATATTTACTGAATGCCTAATAAATGCCCTACTCTTTTCTAGGTATTAAGGATAGAGCAGTTAACAAAATAGGTCAAGTCTCTATTCACATTATTTCATGGAACATACGTTATAGTCAAGGACAGGTGTGAAGATAGTAATTACTATATATATAGAGAGAGAGAAAGAAACAGAGTGAGAGAGAGAGAGAATATGTCAGGTGATAGTAAGTGTTTTGATGAAAACTAAAGCAGAGTAATGTAGTGGCAATCTGGAGCTGGTTCATACTTACTCCCTAAAATTAATTATGTTGTGTTCAGGAATTTTGCAACCTGTTTCAAGTATCAATCATTGGTAACTTGAAGTCAACCAAATTGGGAGTATTTCACACCCTAGAAATTGTAAATTAGCAAATGCCACAAATCAAGGGCTCCCTCTCCTCTACCCGCCTCATAGAGTGTTTTTAAGCGTTTACCACTGGAGTAGGAAGTGCTATGAGTGAGGAGTGGGTATTAAGTGAAAAGATAAAGAGCCACATAGGTAATCCTGAAAAAAAGTCCTAATGAGAAATGTTCTTCTTTTTTTCAAATTGTCATATAATCACTTTAGTTTTAATTCAGCTCTGTGTGTGTGTCTGTGTGTGTGTCTGTCACATAGAAAAGTAGTGGGAGGGAGCAGTACAGCATAGTTGTCAAAAGCAAATTTGAAAGAGAGATCTTCCACAGTTTTAATTCTAACTCCTCTGTACTTTACTATGCTATCTTTAAATTTCTGCCTTCTTATTCATGAAATGGGGATACTGATATAATCTACTGCAAAAGTTGGCTATAAAGATGCATTGAAACAAGGTAGGTAATAACCTTTTCCACACCAGTTGTTTAATAAAGACCAAATATTGTCACTCTGATTAATGCTATTATTGTTCTAATTATCATTCTTATTAATAGCAAAAAGAAAATGCTTTGATGTATTTTTTTCATTTTTGCCAATAGCTTAAAAATTTCCTTGGACATTTTTCAAAAACAAAGATAGTAGTAATAATTAATATTTAGTTTTTAATATTTACAAATTTGCTAATTATTTTGTGCCACATACAAAGTGATTTACTACTTTTTCTCAGTTATCCCTGACAACAACTCAATTGGACAAATATTACTGTTATTGTAATTTAACTGATGAAGAAAATGAGCTTAAAAATATTGTCAGTAGCTAAAGTAAGAATTCCAATGTAATTTCGAAGGATTAAAAAGCTTTGTAGACTGCATGGAATGCTATCTCAAAAGTTAGTTGCAACAGTATTTTGTAATATTTTCTAAACATTGGAAACATTATTCATTGGATTTTACCAGACAGATCAGAGAATGAATCAAAATTATCAGCATGCTCTTTAACATTTTTATACTCTATTAAAATGCTCTAAATTTATGGGTAGAAAATATTTAATATATTTAGTGAGAATTTTGGACTATATATTAATGTATTTGCCAAAGATTAAGAATTTATTACCTTATATAAATGTTTTAAAGGTATTCCAGATCTGACCTAAATTTCAAGTCAAAGAAATTTTTGAGAGCAATATTAAATTGATTGGGCTGATTCCCAAAGCTTTACTTTTCTTAATATTCTTTCTATGTCAGGAGAATTGGCAGCATTATGAATCAATATCTAAAAGAATGCTGTCTTATCTTAAACTGAAAATGTTATTTTAAAATTGTTTATGCTTAAATTTTCTAAATTATAAAATATTATAAAGAAAAATATACCACAGGAATCATTATTAAATATATATATAAATTAAAATGTTTACTTCATAAATCACTCTACACTGTAGGATTGATTAAAAGACCACTAGATATATTTAACATATGAAATTTCAAGAAAATATTCTAAAATTCAGAAAACATTAAAGTAAGGCTTCCTCATTTGTATACATATTATGCCCTGTGTTATTTTTGTATATACATAGACATGCTTGCATAAAATCACATGCAACTTTCCTAGTTACCATAGCTTTGAAAGATGATATTTTTCATGTGAATTATTCATAAAATCCTCAGGCTAATTTATACATAAAAGAAAAGAGAAATGTAACTCTTGATCATAAATCTTTATTTATGAACAGAAACCTAAAAGATTTATAATCGTTACATTATGGCAAGTTTCTATCATGTGATGTATTAACTTGCAGTCACACCCTTAAGTAGAGAAGTCCTGGGATAGTATGTAAATTACAGGATATTTGAGTTTGGAAAAACCCTCTTGGGATGAACCTATTCACAACACCAGGGTTTGAATGGGTGATTTCAGTAACTTTCTAGGATTTCCAAATAGGCAAAATGAGTTTTATTTTATTATGAGGTAGCCCACCTTCACTCTCTGTCCACAAAAAGATATCTCATTATAAAATAATTGTAAAGGTAGACAAATTTAACACTTAAAACCCAAAATCTGGTATTAATTTGTATCAGTCATATGTATGAAATTCTCCATGACATTAGAATCCACAAACAATACAGTTCTTTACCTTTCCAGATAAAATTCAATTTTGGGGGTTTATATAAACTGAATTGCTGGAAATTATGGTATTTGTGTGGAGGTGCTTCTCCTTTACATTCCAATTAAACAGGAATACTGTTATATACAATCAAGGTAAATTAGAGGAAAGTATTTTATTTTCAACTTAGCATAATTTATTTTAATACATTTAGTACATCAGTAGTTTTAGCATCTACTTGCTATGTGATCTTAGGTAAGTTTTATTATCTCCTTTTGTCTTGATTTCAAAATGTTCATAATGAAAAAGATAATAGTCATTATTTTATATGGATAGTATAAATATAAATAATGACTTAATACATGTAAAGTATTTAGAAAAATTTTACATAAAGTATATACTGAATAAAAGTTAGCTGTTACTCATTAAAGCTAGTTCAAACTGCTAGAAGCATCCACTCTCTCCCTTCCAGCTTGAACATGAGCTCACAGATATGTAATCTTTACAGATTATTTGTCAATTTTCCACACAGCTTCCCATCAAGGTTTCTTTTACATTTTGCAAAGGGAATATTGATGGGGTCTAATTTCCTGTTTCTTAAAACTTCCCTCTACCCCTAAAGCTTTGTGTTTTTTTATATTTTTAAAGTTTCTCAATTAGTTGCTCTGTTATGTAATATTTGCAATATTGTTTATTAAGAATTTTAAGTCATTAAGAAGGCTTTTAAACTAGAAGAAAGTAATGTATAAATGATTTTTAAAATATAATTGAATATTTTATGATAAGGTTTATAACTACCAAAAAAAAGCACTGAAGAGGGATTTTGGCAAACTCAATATATTGTTCCTGTATATTAACATATTTATTTGTGGTAACTATATGAATCACAGTTTGTAGGTGATTTCTTCTTACAGGTTATGTCGTACATATATTTAATCATTTTAAATACAATAATATAAATACAGTCTCATCTCATTTCCTCAGTCCTTGAGAAATATCATTTTGTCAGCTCTTTAAAATGTAAGATTATTTTATCATGCACAGTTTTACTTTCCTGTAGGATGAAATTTACTCATTTGTAAGAGTGATCAGGAATTTCTTCTTACCATTGTTTCTGCCTTGAATTTCTTCTCTGCTCTTGAACCACAGTTTGTTATCATGACTCTGGTTCTTAGAAGTCCCCTTCCCTTAATCTGGAACCATCTTCCATTAGTCATTCTGCCTTGCCATGTTTCCCCAAAGCAATCTTTTATTATTTACACTGGAGATTATTACAAGTACTTTATTAAAGGAACAGACGGATTTAAGCCTAGCTGCACAGTGATGGAACAACAGATATTTAAATTAGTATTCCACAAATTAAAACCCTTTCTGATTATGGATACCATCTATAGCTTTATTTGTTTCTTCATCTTTCCTCAACCAGTCCTTCCTCTTCATGAATCCCATTACATCCTTTGTCAGTTTTTGTCTCTTAAAACTAAATTTTCTGGGTTTGACCAGAAGTTACGGGAGGCCCTCTTCTGATAATTTGCTCTGTCACACTAGCTTGATGGAAATAATTACACTTCCACAGTTAATGCAAAGCTAGATGCTCAAAGACCATTCTATTATCCTAATTGCTAATATATTTTTTATTAGTTTTATAGAGGCAATCACACCTCTGTAATGTATAAAAATTAACTATCCTTAATAAAATAACAATCATACCATTTCAAAATAAATGTGGGCTAATTGTATGTGGGGAATAAATGTCTGCTCTACTCATCACCTTGTCTTTGCCATTGCCGTGTCTGAAACAACAAACATCTGGAATCATACAGACGAGCATTTATAGGATTCTGTTTCTCAACTAAGCTCCATTTCAATGACCTTCATGGGCTATAAATGATTCTCTATATTTTTCCTAGAACATAAAAATGACTGTGTAAAAGGAACTACAAATCATAGAGGAATTGTACTGATAAATATTTCTTACAGCTATTGGTGAAAAGTCTTAGGCAGGTAAAGCTGAGAAAGCTTTCTGTTCTAATCTAGCCAAGAATCTTCTTCTTGTGATATCCGAATTTCACTGATCCTCTGTTTTATTTCCCATATTTTCTTTCTCACATCAAATGATTTAAGCACACAATGTTATTATCCTAAAACAGAACATTTATGACAGTTATTGGTAAAAAAAAATCTGTGTCTGTCTTCGTAAACCCTCAACAAAGACTGTAAATAGGACAACATTGTCAATATCATTTTTATACAGATTATACTGCCTCTAATATGCTCTTCAAAATACCTTCCTCACCAGTTATATTGCTGCAAAAAAAATTGGTTTGTTTTGTTTTCTTGCTCCATGCATAAACCCTGCATATCCATGCCTCTGATCTGTAATAGGGATACTCATTCTCTTAACTGCTGGACTCGCTATAAGTTTCCTCTGAGACAATAATTATAATTTCCAAGTTGAAATCCCATTAAAATCAGATTGCCTTCTTCTCCCCATGCTCAGGAATATACAGAAATAAGGCTGTCATGTTACTGAATAATCTCTTCTCAATATCCCTTTTTGTATATCTTTTTAGTTCAGGGCCATATTATGTAGACAATTGTTTGTGTTACGACTTTTAATCAATTCTTATTTTCTTCATGTTTATAATGCTTCCCAGACATAATTATTATGGAAATGGTAATCTTATTCTCACTATCTATATACTAAGCACGGTAAATATAAGCATCTTGAGAAGTCTATATAAAACAATATACTTCACTATGATAATCTCTTACAAGTGTAAATAAAATTCATATTAATATTTATGTGCATCAAATATTTGGTAAAATTTAATAAAGATCATAATAAAAATAACAGTCATAAATTAAGGTACCCTAGTACCTCCACGGATTTTTTATTTGAAGATTTCTATAGCAGTGAAATCAGATGGGCAAATAGTCAATACAAACATGTCATTGCACTGTCTGTTTTCACCAGATTTGGTGCTTGACAACATTTGTATTTACTGATAGTACTAAAAATGAAATGGATAAATAGAATGAAGGCATTTTTAACAAGCCTTGATGGCTTATATAACATTAGAATTTGAAAACTGCATTATTTTATGGGTTGTAAGATCAAGTTTTCCCAATGGCATTAAAAATACACAGCAAAAACTTTAATATGTTGTAACAGAAATGAATAAATGTTATTGTTTACTGAAAGACTAAAAATTAATAATTCAAGGGGATAACGTTACTTATAAATTTCAATAGATTTTTGTACGTAAACTCAGACTTTATATAACTATAGAGCTTTAAAATATTTCAAATTTTCTTACTTAACAATTTACAATAACCATTTGAAATTTTGCTTAATATTGAGTCTCTTTAATTGTACCAATGTTTGTAAGATAATCTATAAAAATTGACTCAATTTGTCATACCCATTCTGTAACATAGAGATCTTAATTGTGCACTTGTAATATGTGAAATTTAGAACTATTTTAACCTGGCCATGATCATATGACTAATAAATTGACAGTGCCAGAATTCATAATTTGCAGAGTTCTGTTTTCACAACCTTAAGCTGTTTTCTACATTGATCAGAAATTTTCCTCCAAAATAGTGTTTAAATTTTTACTTAAAATCTGGAATTATAATACTTAAAGATTAAATAATTTTTGCCCTGGCGCAGTGGCTCATACCTATAATCCCAGCACTTTGGGAGGTCGAGGCGGGCAGATCACCAGGTCAAGAGATCAAGAACATCCTGGCCAACATGGTGAAACTCTGTCTCTACTAAAATTACAAAAACATTAGCTGGGCCTAGTGGCGTGCACCTGTAGTCCCAGCTACTCGGGAGGCTGAGGCAGGAGAATTGCTTGAACCTGGGAGGTGGAGGTTGCAGTGAGCTGAGGTCACGCCACTGCACTCCAGCCTGGCGCCTGGTGAAGGAGTGAGACTCTGTCTCAAAAAAAAAAAAAGATTAAATAATTTTTACATATCTCAAAACATAATTCCTAGGTATTTTTATTCTGGTCACCTATATGTAACAGAATGAGGAGTACAAAATTTCACCTCTCCAGAAAAACATATTTTTATGACATCCCTTTAAGACTTTCCAATAAACTAATAAGAAAAAGAATTTTGGAATCTTTTTTAAACAGAGAAAAATAAGCTTGTTAAACCTTTCGCTGGTTAAAATAGAGCTGTATGCCTGGCTGTGTAATAAGATCTTTGGCGATCCTTTTACCCCTTTCTGTCTTACAACAGAGGATCAAGGTGGAGGAAAAATCTCAGATATGGAAATATTCTCTTTCATACCATCTAAACAAAGATAAAAGGAGAAGTTACTAAATATATTTTCTTAAGAATGTAAAATACAAAGAAATGTAATAAGAATATATTTAACCTAGAAACATCAACAAAATAGTTTGAAGACAAAATAACCCAAGGGCTCCATGTGGTGTATTTTCTAATGATCATATAACAGTTTGACTGAGCTCCAATTTTATGTAGTATTACAAGTAATGAAGCATAATAACTAGGTGGCTATGAAGAAATATGGAATAAAGATGATTAATACTCCCTGATAATGATATTAACTATAGTCATATACAATAAGAATGTTTCATGAATAATTTTCAGACAAATTGCTAAAAAGGGAACACAGACAAAATTTTCCAAAATTTGGGGTGAGAACGTGGAACAGTAGTCCAGATTTTTTTAAATTACTCCATGTTTCAGTTTGTGAGAAACTTCAAAACACTTTTTTGATAGATAATGAAGGAAAATCATAGTATATGGTAGAGTAAGAGAAAATAGAAGAGACTGATCTTAGTTCCTTTTGCCACCCCAAACATACCTAACTCACTTATATGTAAGGAAAAGTAGTTAGATTTATCCACTATCCTTGGAATTGCAGTTAAGATCCAAGGCAGAGAACAAGGGCACTTAGTACTCACACCCTAAAAAGAACTGCTAAGCAGCCTCCCAAAATAGAGCCAGAATCTGTCCCCCAGCACTGCCCGATCCATGCTTATAAAAAGTAGAAGAGGCTCTACCATCTTTATCCACGGCCACACTAACTCCCCATCCATTCCTCCCCGCCCACATCTGGACCAATAACAACAACAGCAACAAAAAAACTGTGCTGAGTGACTTGAAGAAAAGGTAAGGTATCTATTACATAGGAATTATTGTAAAATGATAACTATGACACTGCTTAGTCATGGAACTTCCCAGTTTATCGTCAAGAAGAACAAGAAGAAATTCTCCTATGAGAAACTTTGTTTAGGGAACAGTGGGAGACAACATTAGCCCATAATTGAGCTTCTGTATAATCTTGTTTTACACCCTAATCACGAGTGTTGCACTCTCCTATAGCGCACCCACAACATCTAGAGAAACAACAAGCATTAGAAAGTGAAACTGACTACAGTGGATATGGGATATGGGCACCTTCCTTCTGCAAGGTATGACTGGTTATGTATGCAAGAAGATCTTTGTATTCCTTTTACCCCTTTGTGCCCCCCACCAATCTGGGTGGATCTGGTGTCTCAGAGCCAGTTAAGGGTCCTCTTCTCCATTTCTGGAATGGCTGGGCTGTGAAAACGGGAGTGAATAAACTCTGAAGTGAATCTGAGATTAGAGTTTTGAAGTGAATAATCTGAGATTAGAGTTTTGAGTGAATAAACTCTGAAGTGAATCTGAGATTAGAGTTTTGGACTAAGTTTTAATAACCAGCATTGCCGAAAAAAACCAGAATTTAAGTATTAAGAGGAAACAATCTTAGTACAAATAAAAGGTTTGAAATAGCACAGGCAAAGGGCGTTTTTTTTGGAAAACAGCATTCTCAGTTGAAACTACGTAATGAACTGTCAAGTTTATTTATCAAGTTTATCAATAAACTATCTAAGCTGATTATGTATATTTTGCCATTTCAGAAGTCTTGGGTAGATGTCTTTATTGAGCAGAGATGGTTCAGAATTTTCTGTGAATATCACGTGTATCTGTATTCTAAACAAAAATGAATATTAAAAGCAATTCTCTTATACCTGAAGATAAAATGCTCCCTGTTTTATAGTAGCACATTTTTCCAGCTCTGATAGTATGTTGGCTTAAGCTATTGAAATAAAATACAGTAGTTCTGTAAATGGTAAGACTTCTGGAAAATTGATGATATTTAACATAGAAGATAGTTCACTTCAACTTTGATTGTGATGTTTTTATAGGTAAAATTTTAAATGGATATTACATTGTTCTTTGTCAAATTTATGTTTGAAGCAATGTTTTGTGAAAATTATTTCCAGTTGTGAATTGTTCTGTCTGATACATCTTGCTTCAAATTATTTGCAATCAATTTTATTGAATTGCTGTACTATCTAGATATGTTATGTTTGATTGTATCTAGACATTGTCTTTGTAGAAAAATATTATTTTTGTGAGTATTACTTACTGTTTTCCCAAGAACAGACAGTACCATTTACATGATATATATGAAATAATATAAGGCAAAGTTACGAGCATTAAGTTATCTTAGACGTTTTACTACCCTCAAGACATCTTATTTGTGATTCACTGTTTTCATTAAGTTCTCTTTCCAACAATAGTGTTTAACTTTAATGCCATTTATTTTTACTTTTGTCTTCTCTGAAGGGATTCTGTCCTGCTCAGTATTTAACATACAGGCATCTGAGAGTTTTGTTTTAACTTTAAAGTTGATTTTTCTTTCAGTTCCATCCTGACAAAAAGTAAACATAAATATATTTTATTACCAAGATCATTTAACAACAACAACAAATCTACATAGTATACAGAAATGTCAATGTAACAGTTGTGTTCTATATGAAATCATTAGAATAAACTTCTCAATACACAAAACAAATTTTCCTCTGTTTATTTATAAGCAAGGATAGTGAACTAGACTGAGAAATTTTCCACAGTTTTGTTAATAAATTGAAAAGATTTTTGCATAGAACACTTAGTTTCTCTGTACAACATTTAAACAAGTATATTTCTTATGTATTAGAAGAAATGAGCCATTTAAAATGCATCGTTAAGAGAACATACATTTCAATTTATCGTCACAATATACTTAGGGGGAAAAAGAATACTGTTTTGCAATAAACAGCACCCTACACAATTCCATGCATGTCAATATCTTGTAAAGCTCAAAATAATTTAAATATATAACTAATGAGATAGATTAATTACGCTAAAAAATAAACTCTATTCAAAAATTAGAATGATACACTCAGGTCTCAATATCTACTTTTTGTGTTCATTTCTTAATTCCCATTTGGAATTATAGGAAACAGCAGAAAGGATTATCAGTTTCGCCAGACTCCATCAAATTCTCATTGTTACAACTATTTCACAGTGGGTAAAGTAGATACTCTGAGTTGCTGACTCAACAGACACACCCTCTATTCTTTCTTTCTAACAGAAACTTGATTTTCTTAAGGGGTCAGTGTGCTCAAAAGCAGGAAATGACTCCTGATTTCTAATCACTGAATTGTCTTCCGCTCCTTTGCTAGATTTCGGCCACTGGATTTACAAGAAACTATGCCAGGAGGACCTGGGGAGGACTTTCCTTTCCTGGTAAAATAAATGGAAGCTCTCTTCACTTTTTTAATTTCTTAAAGTGGATATTTACTATAGTTAAATAAACCATAGAGTTACTGTACAAAAAGAATGTGAAAAGCAAAGGTCAATCTGATAAAGGTGGCAGAGTGTTCACACAGAATGGATCAGGGTTCTTAAAATTTCAACTTTTTTTTAAAAAAAGTGAGCAAACTTGATCATGATTGCCATGAAACCTGGGACCAATTACATTGTGATAACAGGAAGGAAAAGCAATACTTACTAGGATTGAATTGTGTCCCTCCCCAGCAAAACACTGTGTTGGACTACTAACCCCCAGTACCTCAGAATGTGACTTTACTTGAAGATAGGATTTTTACAGATGTAAGAAAGTTAAAATGAGGGCAACAGGGTGAACCCTAATATAATATGACCACTTTTTTTTTTAAAGGGGATCTGCATGCAGACACAGACAAGCACACAGGGAGAATACCATGTAAAGAATGGAGTTATGCTGACACAAGCAAAGGAACTACCGTAGAAGCTAAGAGAAGCCTGGAACAGATCCTTCCCCGGATTCTTCAGAGAAAGCATGGGCCCACTGATGCCTTCATTTCAGACTTCTGGCCCCCAGAAATGTGAGAAAACAAATTTCTTTTATTCTAAGCCACCCAGTTTGTGATAACTTGTTGCAGCAAGAAAACAATATGATACTTAAGTTTTAAAAATGAAATAATTTCTAATCACTTGCTGAATAAAATGAGATTTTAAAACAAACCTTATCTGTAAGAATTATTTAGTTCATCTCATCATTCTATGTATAATGAGGGCAATAAATATAATAGACTTTCTAAAATGAGGCTAATATTAATTCTCAGTCTTTGAGAAAGTCTGCAATAGAAAAATCAGCATTTATTTGTTCATTAGATTCCCATAGACTTAGGTAGCAATGAAATATCTTTAAATTTCAGTCTATTCACACTGCACCCTTCAGATCAGTTTACTTTGATGTGTTTATAATGTAATCAACCAATCTATTCTCAATCCTTGCTTTCTTATTCATTCAGCATAACAATATCATATGATTTATCTTTTGAATAAGGTGATGCTTTTCTCAAACTGTGTGTGATTCACAAATTGCTTTCTTTGGCAGAGGGAAATGTGAGCTCATTTCCTGCCAAACAAAGTAACTGCATAAGAAGGAAATAAATGGATTAAGATGGTGCAAGTTTTATCTTTTTACAGAAAAGAATATGGCGTTATAGTCATTTTTGTTATGAAAGTTGAAAAGGCAAAGGTCTAATGTTCATCTATTCCAGGATAACAGGCTAAAAGTTAAACATTTAAAGAATGGAGATATTCTCTTCTGTACAACCCTAGCTGGAATAAATTCTAGATGAGTTTTGCAACAAATCACATGATTCTACATAAATCAAAATTTTGCAGGCATATAATTTTGTTAAGTGAGTTTTCCTGTCAGTGAACAATTCTATTACATCGTATTAGTAAATAAGGCAGATTAAATGATTGGACATCTTTGCCAGTGCCTTATTAAATAAGAATTACTTAAGGAAAAGGTACATCATCAGATCAGATATTTTCCTAAATTGGGATAACCAAAGTAATAATTGTATTTGTAACAATTAAGGATTTTTCTAATTGGCTATGTGCTCTTTGTGTTTTAAACAATGAAAATCAATGAATTCTCCACAGACTTTCACTTCCATTACAAATTTTCCGTGCTTTGCACAATATACCCCTTTGAGAAATTCAGAAAATACATGAGCATATTAAAAACAAGAAAACTTGTATAACCTCCCCTAATGCTGAGCTCCTGGAAGTTTTTTCACTAAGAAATATTTTTTTAAATTAATCAACAGTATAAATACTATTTATTATCCAAAGGATGAGACTGTAAAATATAAAAGTTTAAGAAATTAAAGTCTCTAAAACATCTTTGGTTTTGACAGATCATCCCCATAAAATGAATTTCCAGGAAAAACTTAGTATTACATGTGTCTTACAATGGACAAATCATTGATAGATGTAATAGCCAAGATTTAGCCTGTGGGCTGTGGTTTGCCCACCCCTATTTATTCTAGAATATTAAGTTTTCTGGGCTTGGTAGCTGATATAGTTTGGATATTTGTCCCGGTCCAAATTTCATGTAGAATTGTAATGCCCAATGTTAAAGGAGTGCCCCTATAGAAGTTAATTGAACCATGGGGCAGATTTCCTTCTTGCTTTTCTCATGATAGTGAATGAGTTATCATGAGATCTGGTTGTTTAAAAATGTGCGGCACCTACCCCTTCTTTCTCTTCCCCCTGCTCTGGTCATGTAAGATGTGACTCTTTCCTGTTGGCCTTCTGCCATAATTATAAGTTTCATAAGGTCTTCACTACCATGCTTCCTGTACAGCCTGCAGAACTGTAAGCCAATTAAACCTCTTTTCTTCATAAATTACCCAGTCTCACATAATTCTTTACAGTAATGTGAGAACAAACTAATACAATAGCCTATTTATTTGTCTTTTTGTAAAAAGAATAGGGTGTTCTTGCGTTCAGACTTCGTTCTCTTGAGCCAAAAGTTCATGTAATTTTAGGAAGGAAGAACAAGGAAAATATGAGAAGTATAACATGACATAATACATAAATCTATATTCAAATATTTAATATGCAATGTCATGCTACTGAACCATACAGTAAGGTTTAATTAATTATATTTATGTCTCCCCTTATCTTTGCTAGGTAGATACTTGCATAAGATCTATTCTTTTATCTTCTTAATACACACTCGTTCTCCTGACTTTACTAAAAGTAAAATAACATACTGTGACAAGGAAAACATAAGAAAGGGAAAACTAATTTGTGAGTTTACTATAATCATATTTTAAATTATGTAAAAGAGATTTTTATTACATGTTAGAAAAAAGTGAGAAAAAATGTACAAATTAGAAACTATGAGTCATCTGTATTTTTCTGGGACTTAACACTTTTACTTAACTTTATGTTTTTATAGTAATCCAAGTTTGAAGACTGCAGTATGTTCATTTTCATTCTTACGTAGTATTCCAGTTTTCCAATATTATTTTTTCATTCCTTTTCTGTTGACAGACACATAGGTTGTTCCCATTTGGGGCTATTAAATTCAATACTTCAATGAACATTTTGTATGTGGATTCTGGTATACCTGTGTGGACATTTCTCATATATATACTTAGTAATAAGACCAGGAAATGTATACACATCCTTGAGTCTACTGAAAATAATTTGAAATTAATGTTCCCCATAGATGTATGAAGTTATACTCCCAATGTCAGTGAATGGATGGTGGATCTCCTTATTTCTCTCTTCTCTCTCTCTCTCTCTCACTCTCTCTCTCTCCAATTTAATTATCATTTTTGAAGCATTTTCTAAGTTGCAGGCACGCTCTATGTATAGGTCATACAAGCTTATTTTAACTCAAAAATCTCACAATGATATATACATTGTTGTTAACTCTTTGCATACAGGAAGTAGCAAAGGGAAATAGAATTTCGATGAGGAGATTGTGTTCAGCAATACATAAGTTCCTGCCTCTACGCCCTGTAAGATGGAGTCTGAAAAGAGTTCCTTGGCTTTATGAACAACCATGTTGGTCTTTGTTAGAGACTTTTCATGAAAGCCTAAGACAGATTACCAGAGACTAAAGAGGGAACAGAAGGGAAAAGTGTGAGCTATACAGGTGACACTTTGAATAAGTTTGGTTTGGAGAAAGCAGAACAGAGTGTGAAGATGGACTTGAAAAAGAAAGAATGAATATCTCTCTATGGCTCTCTCTCTTGGTTAAGGTATGATTTACATATAATTTTTAAAAGTATGTTAGTAAGTGACTTTATATATATATCATTTCTTTTTATCAGTGAATGATATACATCTGTATGGATAAACCACAGTTTGTCCATTTGCCTGTTGGAGGACATCTTCACTGTTTCCAGTTTTGGTCAATCATGAAAAAGTCATTGCATATATTCATGCGAAGTTTTTGTGTGTGTGTGTGAGCGTAAGTTTTCAAACCAACTGGGTAAATACCTAGAAATATGATTGTAGGATCATGGGGTAATACCAGGATTAGCTTCAGAAGAAGCTGCCAGTTTTCCAAAGCATTTCTACCAGCAATAAACAAGAGTATCTGTTGCTTTGATTCTCCCTAGCATTCGGTTTATCAGCTTTTTGGATTTTAGCCATTCTAGTATTTATGTAGTAATATCTCATTGTTGTTTTAATGTGCAAATATTTAATTCCCTAATATAAAAGAATGAACATATTTTTCATATTATTTGACATATATATTTTATTTAGTGAGAAGTATCTTTCAGAACTTTTGCTTATTTTTTCATTGGATTGCATGTTTTCTTATGGTTGAATTTTAGTTGTTCTTTGTATATTTTGGGTATAATACCTTATCAGATATGTGTTTTTCAAGCATTTTGGCCCAGTCTGAGGTTTTTCTTTTTATTTTCTTACAGAACTTTCAGCAGAGTTTTAGTTGAATTTAACTTAACATTTTTATTCATGAATTGTGCATTTGATGTTGTATATAGTAATTAATTGCCAAACTCAAGGTCACCTAGATTTTATTCTATATTATCTTTTAGGAGCTTTATAGTTTTGCATTTTATATTAGGTCTATGATCTATTTTAAGTCAATGTTTTAAAAGATATAAGATCTGCATATAGATTCTGGTTTCTGTTTTTGTTTTACTCTTTGTTACTTTTTTTTTGGCATATGAAGATTCATCTGTTCAAACAGCCTTTGTTAAAAAGAATAACCTGTGTCCATTGAATGGCCTTTGCTCCTCTGTCAAAAGTCAGGCTATATTTGTTTGTATCTATTTCTGCTCTGACTACTGTGTCCTGTTGATTGATATCTATTCTTTCACCAATAGCATACATTTTGGATCATTATAACTTTATCGCAGGTTCTGAAGTTGATATGGTTTGGCTGCATCCCCACCCAAAATTTCATCTTGAATTTTAATTCCTATAAACCTCGGGTGGAGGTAATTGAATCACAGGGGCAGTTTCCCCCATGCTGTTTTTATGATAGTGAGTGACTTCTCATGAGAGCTGATGGTTTTATAGATGTTTGGCAGCTCCTCCTGTGTTCATTCTCCTTCTTGCCACCTTGTGAACAAACTAACTTGTTTCCGCTTCTTCCACCGTGATTGTAAGTTTCCTGAGGCCTCTCAAGCCATGCTGAACTGTAAGTCAATTAAAACTGTTTCCTTTATAAATTACCCAGTCTTGGGCAGTTCTTTACAGCAATGTGAAAAAGGACTAAAACAGAAGTCAAGTAATGCCAGACTTTTTTTTTTTGTTTTTTGAGGCAGAGTCTCACTCTGTTGCCCAGGCTGGAGTGAAACGGAGTGTTCTTGGCCTACTACAACCTCTGCCTCCTGGGTTCAACTGGGTTCAAGCAATTCTCCTGCCTCAGCTTCCCAAGTAGCTAGGATTACAGGCGCCAGCCACCACATCCAGTTAATTTTTTGTATTATTAGTAGAGACTGAGTTTCACCATGTTGGTCAGGCTGGTTTCAAACTCCTGACCTCAGGTGATACACCCGCTTTGTCCTCCCAAATTGCTGGGATAACAGGCATGAGCCACCACGCCCAGCTGTAATGCCAAACTTTCTTTTTTCTTTTTTTTTTTTTTCGTAAAGATGGGGTTTCATCATGATGGCCAGGCTGGTCTTGAACTCCTGACCTCAGGTGATCCACCCACCTCGGCCTCCCAAAGTGCTAGGATTACAAGAGTGAGCCACCTCGCCCAGCCAAACTTTCAACTGACACTTCAATATTTGTACACATTTAGTTCATTCTGCTAAACACTTTCTAAATGCTCTCACTCAAAATATAAGATAGTTTCACCTGCTCCACATTCTTCTCAACATTTATATGGTCTGTCTTTTTCACTGTTAGACATTCTGATATGTGCCTAATAATATTTTGCTGGGATTTAATGTGCATTTCTCTGTTGAAAATGACATTTTTGGCAATCTTTTAATTAAGTTGTCTTTGTGATTTTCTTGTTGATTTTCAAGAGCTGAAAGTGTCTTCTGGATATAATTACTTTGTGATACATGTGGATAAAAATATCTTTTAAAGTCAATTTTAATTAAGAATTATTTCTCTTTTATGGTTAACTTTTTTATATTCTGTTCTACGATTGTGAAAATATTATATTATGCTTTTTCTAGAAGCTTGATTGGTTTAGCTTTTATATTTAAGTCTATAAACATCTTGAATATTATTTTTGTAAGATAGGGGTCAAATTCTCATTTTGTATTTTCATTTTGGGTAGATAAACTATCATTCATTGAAAATACTTTTATATTGAAATTCATTGTGACTTTCTTTGAAATGAGGTGAATATATGTGTAGGTGTCTCAGTTACATTCTGTTGGTCTATTTTTCTAACCCTAAATAATACACACTATCTAAACTATTGTAATTTTATAATAGATCTTGATATCTATTGATGGAAGTCTTTTGATTTTACCTTTCTTCCCCAATATTGCCTTGGCTTTTCTAGTTCTTTTGCATTTCTACATGAATTTTAAGATTTATGTTATACATCGTATACACTGACTTCCTGATGTCTGATGCTTTCATGTCATTTCAATAAAGAACACCAGGAAAAAATGTAAATATATTTTACACAAAATACCATAAAACGCTCTAGACTTCTGATATCTTATTATTTTAACAGCCTTCCTTAACTTTCCTTTTTTTATTTTTCAACTTCCATTTTAGGTTTAAGCAGTACATGTGGAGGTTTGTTACTTGGGTAAATTGTGTGTACCGGGGTTTGATGCACTGATAATTTTGTTAGCCAGGTAATTGGCATGATGCTGCAGAGGTGTTTTTCAATCCTTACTCCTCTCCCACCCTCCACCATCAAGTAGGCTCCAGTATTATTGTTCCCTTTTTTGTGCAAATGTGTAGTCAATGTCTTCACTTGTTTAGTAGCTAAGGGCACTCTTGTGTCCTTAGATTTGCAAAAGCTGAACTATATGCCAATGCTTTTTTCCGTTTAAATATGGAAGCTGAGGCAGAGAGGCTGGTTTTTCAAATCACTGTTAATTAACCTGTCTTTCTAATGTTTGCTGTTTCTTTCATATGACAGTTTCCATTTATGTACTTTTTCATGTGAAATATTAGGCTCATGGCTATATTTTTGATATTAAATTTTATAATATCCTATAAGATCTTTTAGATCTAAGTCTCATCTAAGTCTATTTATATTTCTAAAATAAGTAATAAATTTTGTACATTCTTGTACAAAAGTTAGCTAATTGCACATTTCACTTTTCTAATATCAGAATGCTCCAGTAATATGGTTTGTATTTAGGCAATGACAATTTGTAAACATCCTGAATTAAGACCCTACAAAAAAAACTGTTTCACAATCTTAGAGTAAAATATTATCATATGGCTTAAACTTTCCAGTTATTTACCCAGAAAGTTGTGATATATTGTGGAATCCCAAATATATCAAAGGATTTTTCTTTATTTTTCTGCCCCTGTAATTCCATGATGAAAGCTGCCTACTCACCCTAAGATCTCCTAAGTAAGAGGAAGCACTCAAGAATTTATTCCTTAAACAAGATGGTCTATTATAGATTACTATAATTTCCACAACTACACATAAAATAAGGGTTATTCAATTTAACATGTAATATATTCATATAGGTTCTAATAATATTGGAAGAAGAAAAAGTTTAAAATAAGTATGAACACAAATTACTATCTTGAATGCATCATTATTATTGAGTCTGTATAAAGGGACAGAAGGCACAGCTATTTTGGGGGGAACTATCACAAGATTAGTTTTTAAGAGAATGGTAACAGATCCATGTGAATATGTTTAGGAGGCATTTAAATATAGAAATGAAGCTTAGAATGTGATAAAAATGAAGATGTACATCAGGTAATTATCCCCTAAAACAATTTTTAACTCTCTTTTTAAATTTTATATATCTTAGTCTGTTTCCTGTCTTAAATTTTCTAACTACGGATGAAGAAAATGTATTTGAAAGCTATAGGTTCTAGACTGAAAAAAATCATGTAGACTAAGGATGTAAAACTACTGTTTGGGGGCATATGTGAGAAGATCTAAATAGGCAAGTAAGTTTGCCAAGAAAGAAAATATGCAGAGATAAATAAAGAAAACAAACTTAAAGGGAGAATGAGATTTTGCTTTCTCTATGTTCCCATCTTCCAGTCAAAAATTTCTGTGAGACCTAATTATGATTATTTGGAAGGGAAATAGCTTGATTATAATTAATTCTCTCAGCAAGAGATGCCCTGCTAAACAGAGTTTACTATCTTATCACATGTTTAGTTTAAATTGAAACTGACAGGTAACTGAAACTGGATAGCAACATTTAGGTAAAAATAATGTAGATGATGCTTCTGGAAGTTTATTCCCATACACTAGTCCCAAAAGTTACCCATCCTCTAAAAAAGTGGGTATACTGCATAAATCAATTATGAGATACCCCATGTTTTATGTCACTCCTTGGGAAAAAAGATACCAAAGCATACATGGTAGGGAGCCACCAGTTTGGAAAACCACCTCAGACTTCAGTCATCTCCCCTTTTTCTTTCTTTTATGCTATGTATCGTTTATGCTTAGTGAATTTTTTACCAGCTAGCAAATTGAAAGAGTTCCTAGGAAAACATTCTGATGCTTATTGGGACTTTATGCAAGTGGCATAAAAGCAGGAATCATATTGTACCATGAGTTTTGCTCAAAGTTGAAGTGTGATGCCTATGGTAAAACTACTATGACACATACTCTGCTTTTTCTTGTCCTACGGAAACCTTTCTAGTATCACTGATGGTTTATAGGTCATTTTCATGATTTAGATTTCACATATATCATATAATTTTCTAGATGACAGTATATAATTTAAAAAACATAAAGATTTTCCTTCTTTCCTTTCCTTGATGGTACACAGATTCACAAATATAGATATTTTAATAATGAAGAAAGTGGAGTTAAATACAATCATTTAATATCTAAAAGATATCTCTTAATAGAAATAAGAATAAACTATAATGACATTTTATGAAAAAGAAAACGTACAAGTTTGGTAAACAACACAATCTAACTTTACTTTTCAAATACTTTTAAACTTATGATCAACAACTAGCAATATCTCACTGATAAATACCAGAAACATTCCTAGATATTTGTGGTATTTCATTACTTTAAACAAAAAAATTCAAAAAAAAAATTTATTCCATTCAAAGTTGATAACCTAGAGAGAATGCTTGTAAAAGTTAAGAAACCTGTGAAATAGGTAGTTAAATAGATCAATTTTTCAGACTTGGGTCTAAGGTAAAATCATCACTTTTCTCAATGTTTCCACAAAAACACTTTGTTATATTATCTTAATAGTTTCTAAATAGACCTCAAATTACTCCTTTTTATGGTGCTACATTTTATCCTACAAGAGTAGTTACTTAGATGAATGACAAAAAAATGATGATGAAGACACACCAAAGGTGAAGCACACAGGCACACCTCACTGTATTGTGTATCCCTTTATTGCACTTTGTAGATATTGCATCATTGAGAAATTGAAGGTCTGTGGTAAGCCCGTGTTGAACAAGTATATTGGTGCTATTTTTATCAATAGCATGTGCTCATTTTGTGTCTCTGCACCACATTTTGGTAATTCATGCAATCTTTTGCACATCTTAATTATTATATTGGTATGGTGATCTGTGATCAATCATGTTTGATATTATTATTGCAATTGCTCTGAGGCATCAAGAATTGCGTCCACATAAGATGACAAACTTGATTGATAAATGCTATGTGTTCTGATTGTTTGACTGGCCATTTCTCTGTCTTTCTCCTTTTTCTTGAGCCTTCATATTCCTGGAGATACAACACTGTTAAAATAAGGCAAATTAACAACCTTACAATGGCCAATAAATATTCAAATAAAATGAAGAGCTGTACATTTATTACTTTCATCAAAAACTAGACATAATTAAGCCTAGTGAGGAAGGCATGCCTAAAGCCAATATAGGTGAAAAGCTATGACTCTTGTGCCAAACCATTAGCCAAGTTGTGAATGAAAAGAAAAAGTTCTAGTAAAACATTAAAAGTTCTTCTTAGAGTGTAAATTAGTTCAGCCATTGTGGAAAGCAGTGTGGCAATTCCTCAAAGACCTTAAAAAGGAGTTAACTTTTGATCCATTATTTGGTATGTACTCAAAGGAATATAAATCATCCTACCGTAAAGACACATGCACACAAATGTCCATTGCAGCACTATTCACCATAGCAAAGACATGGAATCAACCTAAATGCCCATAAGTTGTGCACTGGATAAAGAAAATGTGGTATATATACACCAGGGAATACTATACTGCCATATGAAAGAATGAGATCATGTCCACTGCAGCAACATAGATGGAACTGGAGGCCATTTATCCTAAGCAAACCAACACAAGAACAGAAGATCAAATACCACAGGTTCTCACTTATAAGTGGGTGCTAAACAACTAGAACGCATGAATACTAAGAGGAGAACCACAGACACTGGGGCCTACTCAAGAGTGGCAGGTAGGAAATGAGAAAGCATTAAAAAATACTTATTGGGTACTATGATTACTACTCGGAAAGCAAAATTGCATGTACATCAGACCCCTAGGATATGTAGTTTACTTATATCGCAAACCTGCACATATACCCTTAACCTAAAATTAAACAAAAAGAAAAAGAAAAACCTCCTGAAGCTTAAAAATATATATGTGTGTCTCTAGTGAGCACACAAATGATGAGAAAATAAAGTACCTTTCTACTGATATGGGGAAAGTTTTAGTGGTCTGAATAGAAAATCAAACCATCCACAGCATTCCCTTAAGCTAAAGTCTAATCTGGAACAAAACCTTAACTTTTTTTAAATCCTCTGAAGGCTGACAGAGGTGAGGAAGCTACAAAAGACAAATTGAAACCTAGCAAGGTTGTTTTATGAGGTAAGGAAATAAGCCATTTTCATAACAAAAAATGCAGGTAGGCCGGGCGCAGTGGCTCACGTCTGTAATCCCAGCACTTTGCGAGGCCAAGGCAGGCGGATCACGAGGTCAAGAGATCAAGACCATCTTGACCAACATGGTGAAACCCCGTCTCTACCAAAAAATACAAAAATTAGCTGGGCGTGGTGGCACATCCCTGTAGTCCCAGCTACTTGGGAGGCTGAGGCAGGAGCATTGCTTGAGCCTGGGAGACAGAGGTTGCAGTGAGCCGAGATCATGCCACCACACTCCATCCTGGTGCTTGACGACAGAGCGAAACTCTGTCTCAAAAGAAAAAAAAATGCAGGTGAAGCAATGGGTGCTGATGGAAAAGTTGCAGCAAGTTATCCAGAAGATGTTGCTAAGATAATTGATGAAGGTGGCTACATTAAATATTAGATTTTTAGTATAAATAAAAAGCCATCTGGGACTTTTATAGCTAGAGAAAGACGTCAAAGTCTGGGTTCAAAATTCAAAAATAAGGCTGATTCTTTTGTTAGGGGCTAATGCAACTGGTGACTTTAAATCGAAGCAAATACTCATTAACCATTCTGAAAACCCTAGAATCCTTAAGGATTATGCTAAATCTACTCTGCCTGTGCTCTACAAATGGAACAAGGCCCAGATCACAGCACATCTCCTTATAGCATGGTTTACTGAATATGTTAAGTCCATTGTTGAGACCTACTAATCAAAAAAAAAAAAAAAGAGTTTTTTCCAAGTAGTAATACTCCTTGAAAATTTACCTGGACCCCTAAGAGCTCTGATGGAAATGTACCAATAGATTAATGTTGCTTTCATGCCTGCTGACAATGATTCAAGGAATAATTTAGATTTTCAAGACTTATTATTTGTAAGATACATTTCACAAGGCTATATCTTCCATAGAGAATAATTTCTCCAATGATTCTGGGCAAAATAAACTCAAAATCTTTTGGAAAGGATTCACCACTCTAGATGCCAGTAAGAACATTGGTGGTTAGTGGGAGAAAGTCAAAATATCAACTACAACAAAAGTTTGGAAGAAGTTGATTCTAATCCGTGTGGATTATTTTGAAGGGTTCAAGTCTCCAGCAGAGGAAGTAACTTAAGATGTGGTAGAAATATTAAAACAATTGGAATTTGAAGTGGAGCCCGAAGATGTAACTGAATTGCTGCAATCTCAGGATAAAACTTTAATTGGTGAGGGGTTGCTTCTTATGAACGAGGAGAAAAAGTGGTTTCTCAAGGTGGAAACTAGTTCTGGTGAAGTTGCTAAGAGAATTGTTGGAATTAACAACAAAAGATTATAATATTACATAAACCTAACTGATAAAGCAACAGCAAGGTTTGAGAGGATCGGCTCCAATTTTGAAAGAAGTCATACTATGAGTAAAATGCTGGCAAACAGCACCATATGCTACAGAGAAATGTTTCATAAAAGAAAGAGTCGATTTATATGGCAAACTTAATTTCTGACTTTTTTAAAGAAATTGCTAGTCATTCCAACTTTCAGCGACCACTGCATTGATCAGTCAGCAGCCATCAACATGAGACAAGGCATTCTACCAGCAAAACTATTATGACTAGTTGAAGGCTAAGATGATTGACTTTTTAGCAACTAAGTATTTTTTAAATTGAGGTGTACACATTGTTTGTTTAGATATAATGCTATTGAATATTTAATAGTCTATAGTATAATGTAAACAGAACTTTCATATGTACTGGGAAACCAGAAAACTTTATGTGACTTCTATTATTATGATATATGCTTTATTGAAGTTATCTGGAACTGGATGCACAATCTTGCCAAGATACGGATGTAATAGCTATTTGTAATCTATTGCCTGGCTCTCAAATTATTAATTGTCTTTCCCATTGAGCCCCTTTCTGGGATCCCTCTTGGAAGAAGAATTACTCCCTGCCCTATTGATGTCAGACCTAGGCATGTGACAGGATTTGGAAAATAAACTGAAGTGTGTATTTCTGATTTAAGAGTCAGTGTGGACCCACTAATTCTTTTTACTTTACTGTTTCCTATATTTCTGCTGCTCCTCAAGCTTTAGTCCTGGTCTGCAAATGATGTCAGGCAGAGTTAAAACTAAGCCAGGATTGCAATTCGCTGTATAAAGGGATTTTTTTTTTCTTTTTGGTGCCCCAGAAAGATTTCAAACATAAACTGCAACATAGCCCAGAGAAAGCAGATTGATAGATTCATCAGTGCAAATGATTAACTTTATTTTTCCAGTAACTGATTTTAGGAATCCATATCTGACTCTATTCAGAAATTGTGCCAGAAGACCTCTGGGAAAAGTTTCTTTGCTCCAATTAGGAGACACTGAAGATAAAGAAAATGGCCTATATCCTTCTTCTGGTGCCCTTAACATAACTCCTGGTACTCCTGCAGCCATCTCATAATAATCATGAAGGCAGGCAAAGCCTAGAGATTCAGAGAAAACCAGAACTGGAGCTCTGATTCACTCGGCTGGAGGTCTGCCTTATCTCTAGTCATATTTGAAGTGAAATAATCAATCCCTGTATTTTTAAAGCCAATTTGATTCAAGTTTGACATTGCCTTCTTATATTAGAATGTAATATGAACATTATATATATTCTAACTATAGTATTAGACATTTCTATATACGTGCAATAGAATTTATCTTAAAATGTTACTTTTAGATCTATTGTTATATTTTATAATTTAAAAATGACAAAAAACCTATTTCCATAAAATACCATTTTACCTCAATTCCTATACTTGAGCCTGTTGTTTTCATTGTAGTTGGCTGCATAAAATCTAATAGCTATGAGAAAGCAGCTTTCAGAGAAGCTCAGCAGCATTGCCAGATAATTTATTTCTGAAAATAATGTGCAAACTAGCTACTTCTTTCTTTCTTTTTGTTCCTTTTTGAGGTAAACACTTTAAAGGTGTTCCCATTTCATTATCACAGCATTAAAGATTTTTTTTGGTGGAACTATTTGTGCAGATTTTCAATTTTACAGCAGCTTACAAGTGATTGGCAAAGAGTTGTGCAGAGCCCTACAACTTTGAGGATATACAGCCTTCCACTTGGCAGAGAGAGATGCCATACTTCAAAAAATTTCCTGTGTTAAAAATGCAAATTAGCATAATATTTTTCTGACTTCAAATTAATTTAACAAGTTGTTGAATATTCAAAGATAAAATGTAGAACATAGTTTGCTTCATAAATAACACAAAAATTCACCTAAATTGTGGCTCTGTCTACGCCATCTAACTTGTTTCATATTTGTATAACACATGGTTGTTGGTGAAGTTTGAGTTAAGAGTTGTATATCCATACTCACATCAATTTCCTATGGAGGAGTAAAATATGAACAATTTGGGTATACTTGAAGTTTCTGGAGAAGTAGGTTATAGTCATTTGTGAAAAGAAACTTGGGGCTCACGCATCCCAACAATTTGAGAAGTCAAGCCTGTCTGATATCTTGATACAGGAGTTCGAGACTAGTCTAGGCAATATAGTGGAACTTCGTCTGTATGAAATAATAGCAAAATTAGCCAGGCATGGTGGCACATGCCTGTAGTGCCAGCTACTCATCATACCACAGACTGGGAGGCTTAAACAAACTAACTAAAAGATATTTTCACAGCCTGGAGGCTAGAAGTCCAAGATCAAGATATCAGCCAATCTGGTTTCTACAGAGGCCTCTCTCCTTGGCTTTCAGGTGCCTGCCTTCTTACTGTATCCTCACATGATTTTCCTCTGTGCAAGATCAGTCCTCGTGGCTTGCTCTCTGTGTACAGATGTCCTCTTCTTATAAGGACACTGATCTAGATTGCAATGGGGCCCACCATAATGACGTTGTTAATTTAATCAAGTCTTTAAAGGACCGATCTTCAAACACAATCAACATTATGAGGTACTAGGGATTTTGGCTTTCACATATGAATATCGGTAGGACACACAATTCTGCTTCTACCTCTGTGGGGCTCACATTTTGCTATGCTCTACAACTGGAAAGAGGATAACAGTGGAAATAGATTTATGTTGAAAATAGATGTTCCGTGTTGCAAAGAAAAATTAACCCTGAGACAAAGGGTCTTTCAGCAATGCACTTTTTACTTCCTTGGCTGCAGGGAGGGTACCTTCACTAGCCATCGTGCCAGGAGAGTACAGTGAACAAAGGAAAACACACAAATTTATCCCTTATGCATTTGGGGGTGCCCTTACTGCTCTGTCTGGTCTCCACTGGCTGGAGCCCGACCTCACAATCTTAACTCAAACCTGATTGACTAACAACTTAAAACTTTTCTAAACAGGTAAAAGCTGTGGAGAGCTGGGGCATGCCTGTGAGCATGTCCAGCACAGATATTTTGGTTAAAGTACAAGGAAATAGAATGTACTATGTGCCTGTAAGTGTGGCATGTTTGATAGCTACATAGGATAGGGCTTAACAAAGAGTTACTAGCACACTTATTCTTTAACAAGAAAGGAAACTTTGAAAAGGAACTTTTCTATTTCCCACAATCTATATAGTCGGAATGACCATAAATTCTCTAAGAACGTGGGGAATAGACAAAATCTTTTTGTTCCTTTGAGGGACTGAAACAACCCAGAAAATTAAACACATGAAATTAGTATTTATCCTGACAATGGACACATACTAACGCACTGAGAAGGAAAAGCATTCCATGTATTAGAACATACAGAAGAAATACACAAAGTATAAAAGTGGGCTTTTAAAATGAATAATAGTAGACTTTCTGTGGTTAAAAGTATAGTGCCCAGAAGAGAAAAGCAGGTAATGAATAAAATGTAGGCTAGAAACATAATTTATTCAGAATTTACACTGAAATGGTAGAATATATGCTACAGAAATAAGAGCAAGGCTGCGTAATCAGATAATCCTAATTTCAAAATGAAGCTCTGTTACGTTGGTAAAGTTTTATAAATATTTTAATATCTGTGAGTGATATGGTTAGGCTTTGTATCTCCACCCAAATCTCATCTTGAATTGTAATCCCCATTATCCACATAATCCTCATGTGTCAAGAGAGAGAGCAGGTGGAGGTAATTGAATCATGGGAGTGGTTCCCCCATGCTGTTCTTATACTAGTGAGTGATTTCTCATGAAATCTGATGGTTCTATAAAGAGCTCTTCTCTTTTCACTCAGCATTTGTCTTTCCCGCTGCCTTGTGAAGAAGGTGCCTTGCTTCTCCTTCACCTTCTGCCATGATTGTAAGTTTCCTGAGGCTTCCTCAGCCATGCTGAACTGTGAGTCAATTAACCTCTCTCTTTCATAAATTACCCAGACTCCCGTAGTTCTTTATAGCAGTATGAAAATGAACTAATACAATGAGTCATCCTTTCTTTTTCTGAATAAATCAAAACAATAATATTCTGGTAAAGGGACCACTCCCTTCAAATGTCCATTCTCTTATCCTTCTTCAGCAGGAATCTCCATTTTTATCTTGCCAAATTGCTGCCCAAGTACAATAATACTTCCTTTAGTTTCTACTGCAACTGTGTTTGGTCTATGTTCAAGGTTTGGCCATTCCCAGGTAACTGAAAGTGTTTTGTGCAGTTTCCTGGAAAATGCCTCAAAGGAGGGTCTGTACACTTTACCTCTACATTTAACCTTAAAGTGTAAATTAGATATGACGGCTGAAGCTCCAGCAGTTATCTTGGACCATAAGAGTAAAGGTCATATCTTAAGAACTGTAGGTTGGAGAACTGGAAGCAGCCTGGGTCACCGCAGTTTGTTGAGCTAAGTCAGTATCTCATAATATACCTATACTTGGCTTTTCTACTTCTGGACTTCTTTTACGTGGAATTGACAAACTTTTATCTGGGTTAAATCTCTGCTAATTGCACTTTTGGAACTTCTGTAGTATTGAATCCTTTTTATATTTACGATGTTGATACAAGGGTATGCTAATATTGAAAAACGACTAGCTTTTTTTTTTATAAGCAAAGATTATTTAAGGCGAGAGACTGGCACGATAATAAAGCAGTTAACAAACTTTAGGAATTTGCAAAAACTATATCCATGTGGGAAAGAAAAGAGGCAAAGGGATCTTTAAAAGATCTCAGAGTCTAAGATATGAGAATACAAAAGAATATATTTCAGGTGGATCAGTCAGGCAGTGAAATATTGAGACAATGTGATTCATATAATGTAGAAAAAAAATGAGAGAGCAAACTGTTAAGCAAGCAGCCATTAAATTCCAAGCCTGAGTAGACAAGAGAATAAATACTCAGTTGGCATTGGCAAGAACCTCAACTTCTCAGGAAGCAGGGATAAGGACCAAGTCAGGGGAACAGAAGCATCAAGACTGGCCACATGTATTTAATAATCAAATTGCGTAAGTGGTTTAGATAAGTCAGAGGATTTTTATACTTAATACATGGTAAATATTTTCTCATTACTCAAGTAAACTGGCATTTGAAATATTTATGGGCAAGAATATCTGTCAGGATAAAGATTCCCTTTTGGTGATCTGAAGTTCTGGAAACTGCCTAATTTTTACTTTTATTATCCTCTGTTTTGTTTACTATATGACAAAAATAAAACTCCATTTGATTAGAAACCTAAGCTAAAATTTTGTATTGCATATATTTATTTAGATACCTATGCAATTCATTGCTAATATATAACTCTTTGGTTACCCTAGACACCAATGTATTCCTCAAGCATCTCACAAAATCAGTGACAAAATCGGGATCAAGACAGGCAATGAAATTACTGTGTAAACTATAAAGTGCTAAAACCAATTAAAATATCTCTATTACTATCTTGTTTTTTGAAATGCAGTTTCTTCATTGTAACCATTCGCTAGCTCCATTGGATGAGTATTTGTGATTATTTAATGACTCTGTGCCTATTAAGGTAACATGGAATATTATGAGATGTCTTGCAAATGCTGAGTATTTTGAAATACTGCTAGGGTTATTATTTCATACTTTAAGATTACAGTTTATTCTAGGACAATATGTATTTATTTTTTGTCTTTCTTTGATGTATCTTACTTATCAGGTCTAAAAAGGGAGAATGTCCATAAATTGATCTATTCATTGGTGATGATACTACTTCACCCTGACTAGGACTATCATCAAAAGGGCAGATAATAACAAGTGTTGGGGAGAGAAGGTGGGAAAATTAGAACTCTCATAAACTGTTGGTGGGAATATAAAAAGTGGATAAGGATAAAATTTCAAGCATTCAGTGAAAATATAAGCACAGGGATAATCTGTTACAGTGAAAGTGTGAAGGAATATTCCACTTTAAATGACTGCTGTTGAAAATAATTACAGCTAGTTGGACATAGAGAAAGTAGACTTCATATTTCTCATATCAGAGACCAACAATGGATATGACATATGAAGGATTTTCACATTAACAGTTCACCCACCCTCCTGAAATGAAAACCAATGTAGAACCAGCTTAGATTACTTTTACCTAGACATGAGTGATATGAAGGAAATTAGTAGGACAGATATAAGTAAACTTTAAAAAAACTGTTGATGGCAGGAATTCACATATTTGATGAAGTTGTGGAAGGGAGTAATGAAAAGTTGAAGTATATAGTGACAAAGAAACTAGGACACTGCACATCCCATTTATTAGATTTTTTAGTTGAACTTTTCAGTCCTCAGTTTTCAATAAAAGCTTCTTTGCAGAAAAGAGTTATCTTTCTAAAACTGTCACTTCAGTGGCCAGGCTGTAATGTTAGTGGATTCATAGTTTTACAGACCTATCCAGTTTTATTGTTTGGTTCTTGATTATACGTCAATGGCTCATAGCTAAAAAAAAAATGGAATAATAACTAATGAATCATCCTGACAGGTAAAAATACTATACAGTGATTTATAATGGTATTTGTTTACAACAAATTCTTTTCAGAATTGTCCCTAACTCTGTTGCTTTCATTGTGTCTGGTTTCATGATGAAAAACAATATTGCTTAGAAACATTAAATTTCTTTATACAGAATGTTGATGCCATCAAGTAGTTCTTTATAAGACTGAACATAACTAGAATTTGAATTACTTACAACATTTGCTTAAGTAGAATAGTTCAAAAAAAATCTTCAAAGAAAAGCCAAATAACTTCTGGTTTGTTAATATATGAAAGTGACTAAGAAAAATGGAGCATTTGATAGTGGTATAACTTTCATATCATAATTGAATTTGCAGTGCTGTTGACCTTAGTGCAATGTGGTATTAAAACAAAGATATCTTTCTTCACACTTCCCAGATGTCATTTGAAATAAGTAATAGCATAAACATGGGGTAAATTATTTTTAAAATTGTTTATATCAGTTAGAAATCTTCTATTTTAGTTGACAAAAATGCATCGTGAACTAAATTGAGCCATGAAAAGGAGAATTTAGTGGGTAAACAAAATTAACACATGAAAAGAGAGAGATGAACATGAGGTCAATTTCAATCAGTTGGCAGAATTGAATAGATGCAGAATTTCTCCTTCATTTCATATATCTGTTGTTCTATGTATTTTATTACCTTTCTGTCCTGGTAAAGTTGGATAGTTGAGTTCTATGTATGTAACAATAACAATTGGAAGTCCGGGATTTTTATTACGCCAACTCAGAGACTAAAAGTAAAGAAGACTTCTCTTGACATCTTACATGAAATTCCAGAAATTGAGCATGGTTAGCTTTGAGGGGGTTTTGCCACTCAGGCTATATCAATCGCTGTGGGTTATAGTGTTTGTCCCAGACTAGATTGCATGGAATTCATATGGAAATACTAGCGGCCCAGAATAGTCAAATCAATGTTGAAAAGGAAAATGGATTTCATCACTTACTACAAAACTGCAGTAATGAACACAGTAAGGTACCAGCATAAAGACAGACATATGAATCAATGGTGTCCAATTGAGAGCCAAAAATAAGCTCTTGATTTTATAGTCAGCTGATTTTCAACAAAAATGATAAGAAAATTCAATGAGAAAAATCATTTTTTTTCAACAAATTACACTTAGATGATTGGTTTCTACATGCAAAAAACAAAGTTGGAGTGGTGTCTCACACCACAGAAAAAAAGTTAACGGAAAGGGGATGGCTGACCTAAATATAAAAGCTACTGTAAAACTTTTAGAAGTGAACATTTATAGTCTTGGGTTAAGCAGGAGGTGGAGGTTGCAGTGAGCCAAAATCGTACCACTGCACTCCTGTCTAGGCAACAAAGAGAGACTCTGTCTCAAAAAATAAAGAAATAAAATAAATAATATTGAGTTAGACAATGATTTCTTAGATATGATGTCAATGAAACAAGTGATAATACAAAAATATTTCCGCAATATGTGTCACAAGACTTATATTCCAAACCAACTAGAAAAAACTTCTTACAATGATTAAAAGACAGATAACTCAACTGAAAATGACGAAATATCTGAAGATACATTTTTCTAAATAAGATACATGTATGGCTAATAAACACATTTAAAATATAATATTATTAGCTACGAGGGAAATGCAAATCAAAGCCACAAGATGTGACTTCACACTGACAATGATGTCTACAATAAAAAAGGCAAATAATATCAAGTGTTGGCAAGGATGTAAAAAAACCAACACCTTAATACACTGTTAGAATGTAAAATGATACAGCCACTAAGTAAAACAGTTTTTTTTCAATTTCTCAAAATCCTAAATGTTTACTTATCATAGAATCAGGCAATTTTATACATATATATATATACACACACACATATATATATATATACACATATATATACATATAT
This sequence comes from Cacajao melanocephalus, assembly GCA_963573385.1. NCBI lineage: Eukaryota > Metazoa > Chordata > Mammalia > Primates > Pitheciidae > Cacajao > Cacajao melanocephalus. Next base: position 132,144 of record CAUYLG010021937.1, read on the forward strand.
ATACATATATATACATATATATATATACATATATATACATATATATATATATACATATATATATATACATATATATATATACATATATATACACATTATACTTAGGAGTATTATATATATATATACAAGAGAAATAAAAATGTATGTCCACACAAAGACTTATACATGAATAGTCACAGGGATATTATTCACAATAGTAAAAAAGCAGAAACAACTAAAATGTTTGTTAATTGATAAATAAGTTTGGCATACCTATACAAAAGCATAATATTCAGCAACATAAAGGAATGGAATATTGATATATAATATTGGGGTTCAGGGGTTCAGGGTGCCCTTAGCTCCCCTGAGAGGATGTTTCTCCAGGTTCTTGGTCTCCTGCCCTCTCAAGAATGAGAAATGGGACCACGGCACCGTGTGCAGTCAATGCAGGACTCAGAAGTGTTTGCAGAAGTGATGTATTTACAGAGAGAGAAACAGGAGAAGGAGAGAGAAATAAACAGCTAACTCTCACACTGAGTGAGAGAATCCAGAAGGATGGAATCCAGGAGAGGAAAGCAGCTTCCACACTGACTGGAAGGGAATAGAGAGATGGAGTTTAGGAGGGGAAGACAGGCTTCCATGAGAGAGTGTGGAAGGGGACTCCAGAGGGAAAATCCAGGATAGAGAAAAACAGCTTCCACGAAGTAAGTGTTCGTGGAAGAGGAACCAAACATGGAGTCCAAAGGGGGGGGTAGAAGAAATGAACTTTTAACCTGGGAGGAACCCCCACCTTCTCTAAGACCCCAGGCCAATGAAAGGAGTTCCTTAGAACTTCCGCTGGAGTGATCGACTCTTAGTTTTTTCCCTGCGCCCGCGAAATTTAAATGTTAAATCTCCCCATGGAGAGAGATGGGAGGGGGGCATGATGCTGGGAAATTCTTGCCTTTAAAACTGCGCCCCCTTGTGGACTATGAAAGAGAACACATTCCCTCAGATACATGTTACAAGATGGAAGAACCTAAAAATCATTATGCTAAGTGAAAGAAGACACAAAATAACACATAATGTATCATTTTATTTTTATGAAATGCTAAAAATAGGCAAATGTATAGAAATGGAAAATAAATTACTGGTTGCTTGGGGCTATGAATGAACACTCTTCCTTTCTTTTATTTCTTTTCATTTTTTTAACTTAGGGTGGTGGAAATACTGAAAATTTACAGTATGATAATGATCATCTATCTATCCATATATTGCAGTTAACTGAATTGCACATTTAAAATGATCAATTTTATAATACATAATTTATCTGAAAACAACAGTATTTTTAAAAAGGCATAGGAATTCTTTATAAGACACTATTTAAAATATCAATTGCCACAAGGTGTTTCATAAAACACCACCTCACACTCAGTGTCCTAAAGCAATATGCATTAATTTAGGTCGAGAGTTGGCAGGCCAACTCTGTGGAACCTCTAGCATCACATTAGCTGAATCATGTGTCTGTGGTTAGCTGCAGTCCAGCCAAGTGGCTCTGGTTATCTTGGCTAGAAGCTGAACACCTGGTCTGGGGGTTGACTAGCTTTCAGCTTACCTAGAATGGACTCAGGTGTGTATGTTCTTCTTCCTCCTGCAAAGTAGCACAAGCACATTTTAATGGTACTGGCAAACGCAAGGAGAAGTGGAAATGCAAAAACAGCTTTTCAAGGCCCTACTGCACATGTCTCATTGGTCAAATCACATGGCCAGTTTTATAAACAAAAGGCAAGAAAATATACTCAAGTTTCTGACAGAGGATGCTGCAAAATAACTTGATAAAGCTAATTGTATCGGAAAAGACATGAGACAGAGACAGGACATGAAATGTGAGGCCAAATTAAAAAAAAAATCTATTCCCAAGATACCTTTTAAGTAAGTTGAAAATAATATTACAGTGAACTTTCTTATTTATAAATCTCTCTCCCTCTCTCTTAAACACATACACACAAACACAACAGAGTAAAAACTAAATGGAGAGACAGAATTATGCATCTAGAGTGGTCATTTTCAGTGGGATGATCCAAATGATATAACACTATTAGCATTATATTATTAGTTTTTAATAGTGTTACATATTCTGTGTATTTATATATATTTCTATGTGTACCTATTTCTGTATATATTAAATTATATATTTGTTATATTTCAAATTCCTTCAATTATATACATTACTTAATAATTTTTGCAAAATAATTTCATGTTAGCAATGGCTTTAAATAAAAATAATCAAGATATGATTATCCTTAGTGGCTTAAAAATTACCTGAAATAGGCCGGGCGAGTGGTTCACACCTGTAATCTCAGCACTTTGAGAGCCCGAGGCAGGTGGATCATGACATCAAGAGACGTAAACCATCTTGGCCAACATGGTGAAACCCTGCCTCTACTAAAAGTACAAAAATTAGCTGGGCATGGTGGTGGGCACCTGTAGTCCCAGCTACTTGGAAGGCTTAGGCAGAAGAATTGCTTGAACCTGGGAGGCTCATTGCAGTGAGCTGAGATCACACCACTGCACTCCAGCCTCGTGACAGAACAACATACCGTCTAAAAAAAAAAAAAAAAAAAAAAAAAAAAACCTAAAATGTTAAACACAGGAAAGAGAATAACAGTTTTGAAATCAATTACCCTATTTATTTATTTATTTACAGGTAAGGAAACTGTGCACCAAGAAATCTAAGAGGGCCGACCCGGTGGCTCATGCCTGTAATCCTAACACTTTAGTAGGCTGACGCAGGGGATAACTTCAGGCCGAGAGTTTGAAATAAGCGTGGCCATCATAGCAAAACCCCAGTGCATTGTGGCTCCTGCCTGTAATCCCAGCTACTTGGGAGGCTGAGGTGGGAGAATGGCTTGAACCCTGGAGGCAGAGGTTGCAGTGAGCTGATATCAGGCCACTTGCAGTCCAGCCTGGTAAACAGAGCAAGACTCTGTGACAAAAAAAAAAAATTTAAAAAGAAAATAATAAAGAAAAAGAAAAGAAAAGAAATAATAGCTAAAAACGTTTCACAGGATCATCTGAACTTCAATTTCCTTTTTGACTTTTAACATTATAATAGTTTTTTTTCTTTCTTTTTTTTTTTTTTTGTCATCTGGCAGGCTGGAAGGATTGATAATACTCTAGTCTATTTGCAAACAGTAAGAGTTAACAGTGATATGCATTTTCTATACATATTCTGTATTACTATGTTCTCTTATAGTTCTAGATAAAGCAGATGATTTTATATCTTAAAGTTTATGTAATACGTTTATGTATTAGTATACTTAGAAAATACATGATATAAGTCACATCATAGCTCTTACATTTCTCATCTAATCTGGTGCAGAAACTCAGTCAATAACTTAGAGTATAATCTTCCATTTAAAAAAAAATTTTTTTCAACACTGGGTTGTCAAATCATCTGATAAAATATAAAAATGATTGAATATGAATATGTTCAAAATCAGTGGTTATATACTAAACAGTGAAAATGGTTGCATAAATATATGTTTTTATGCATTTTGCCTTTGAGAAACTACCAAGAAATTAATTGGTTACATTTCTTTAGCTCTGGTATCTGATTGGTACCAATTTATTTTTCTTTCTGCAACTTGGACATTTCAGATAGCATTTATACTTTTTATGCAGAACTATAATAATGTATTCATTACATTATCAATTCATTCATATGTTCTACAAATATTTATGAAATACCTACCATATTCCTGGCACCAAGACAGGATGTGGGTCATAAACAAATACACATGATGCCTTCCCCCTGATGCTTACAGAAATTGCTCAAAGGCTTCATAAAGAGATATCATGTTTTTGTTTAGCCAGAAAGTCTGGACTTTAAGGCAAAAGTTAGGTAATTTCAAGTACCCCAACACTACTGACAATAAGGGTTATAAAAATGATATAGTTAAGTAAATAGATGGACAGATTATGGATATAAAGATTATAATAATTATGTAATATATAAAATGTAAAAGTCATCAAAATATGAAGACTTTAATAATGAACTTTCAATCAAATAACATTTCTAAATTCATATATATTTATTTTAATTTAAAGTCATTTCTATTGGGACTAGAGTGTTTTTATATTTTAATATTAGTATTAGAATATTCTGCTTTCAATATTTATGTTTTTTAAAAAGTAACATTTTACAATGTATGTAATCAAATGTTCTCTAAATAGACTACCCTATTTATTATAAATGAATACTTCAACTCTGTCACTTCAGCATCTAGTAAAATATGATGAATTCAGTACATTTTTTTCTTTATTTTTTAATTGCTGGAATAAATGACCTGCATTCCAGAAATATATTTGACCCTTAATATTGATGAGGTTACATATTCTTCAATCAGTGAACTAAGGTACTTTCAAATCTTCATGCCCCTGGCTACAGATCCAAGGGAAAAAATTTAAAATCAATCTAGGAAGTTAGTTTTTTCAAGGTTCCAAGTGAAAGTAGCTTTGTTCTTTCATTGCATGATCCTAGCAGAGTTTTCTTCTCAGACAACACAGTAGGAGGTCCCATTATATGGACTTACTCCTTTTTAAGCAATGCCCTAGGCATTGGATAATTGCTCATAAGATAAAGATCTACATTATAAATACTACATAAATCTTTTGTGTAATATTTTACAATTTATATTTTTGTACTTTATTATCTTTGAGCCCCCTACAGATGTTTTTCAAAACATTTACCTCCCCTTGTATTTTCCAGGATCTAAAATATATAAAGGCTTCTCTGTTGGGTGTCCACTATAGAATTCTCATTTAAAATATTTTTTTCATTTCTTGTTTTGATTTATTTCAATTCACCTATATATCAAATGACAAATCAGTTGGTTGCTGACCTTTAAAAAAGTCCCAGTGCTTTAAGAGAAAACTGTAGGGAATCTGTTCAAAATACTGCTCATCTTATAATAACCCTGTAGCATTTTTCCTCTGAAAACAATTTGTAAGACTGTATGTACTTTTAATAAAATTATATAACTAAATACATATTATTTTATTAACATATTTTCTATCATATGCTTCTGTCTGATTTTTCTGTAAGTGTGTTATTTGTTTATTTATTTTATTGAATTTAAAGGATAAAAAGGCAATATTATTTTTTGATAAGCTATATTAACCAAGTCCTAAAATAATAGATATCTCAAAATTTTTAAAATCGTTTGTTGAGAAAAGAAAATGACTTCCAGAATGAAGTGAGGATCTTGATGAACCAATGGTCCACAAAAATAACTACAATACTGTCAAATCAAGTAAAACTGAACATTTCAGAAGTTCTGAAATTAATTCAGCTATGTAACAAACTTAAAATGGGAAATTGTCTTTCCAATAGAAATAACTATACTTCAGTAAAATAGCAAGGCCTATAATGATGATTTAATATGAGGAAATTATTCCCACTTCCTACACAGCTCAGTGGTCTGATAGCTGTGAAAATCCAGCAGTCTTGAAACAAACATAGAATAATGACCTCTTTTGGAGCTACACCAAAAGCATCTTCCACAGTTATTTCATCCAAAATATGAAATAGTGCTGTTAACTTTGGAAAATCATTTTTCAGTTCTTCAAAATATTAAACATTGAGCTACCATAAGACTCAACAATTTTACTCTGGATACATACCCTGAATAAATAAAAATATTTGTCTACAAAAATAACTTGTAAAATATTAATAGTAGCATACTCATAAGGACTAAAAGAAAAGAAATAATCCAAATGTCCATAAAGTGTTAAAAGAATAAACAAAATGTGGTTTATCCATACAATGGATTATTTTTGGCAATAGAACAAAAAGAATCTGTATGTTCTACAACATGAATGAATCTGGAAAATATTATGTTGTGGGGAAAAACTCCTCACAAACACACGTATTTTATATTTCCATTTATATGAAATGTCCAGAATAGACAACTGTGTTGAGACAAAAAGTAGATTATTGGTTGCCTGGGGTTTGAGAGGGGTTAGGAAATGTGGCGAATGTGCCAATGTGTATGGGATTTTCTTTCAGAATAAGAAATGTGTTCTGAAGTTAGACGGTGCTGGTTGCATATCTCTGTACATATCATTTTTAAAAATGGTGCTGTATGTTTTAAATAGGCGTGTTATGTAGTCTGTAAATTATATCTCAGTAGACCTGTTAATACAACAGAAAAAAGAAAAATAATAACATTCACGTAGTAGAAAGACTTTCAGCGCTTTATCATATCTCTGTTAGGAAATGGTATAAACCCTGCATATTGCAACTGCAAGATGTTGAATATGGGGATGCAAATCTCATTTCCAAAATAACTATTTACCTACATTTGATATTAATTTTTTGAAAGATGTACATTTTGATATTCTCTTTTATTTCTTCAGTAGCCCTGATGTAAAACATACTGATTTCATTTTACTTTTTCTAATCAGGATTTGAACCTTCCATTTTTTACCTACACCATATTACAGTGCTCTTAACTTGTGTTGTTCACTCTCCAAAATCTGTTCCCTATTGCTTGTACATTGAGATTCATTCTTTTGATATAATCCTTAGAAAAGTAGAATTTCAGCAGACCCTGTGTACAAATACTATGTTCTTTTTTATCCCTAGGCAATATAAGGAATAAAATAGAATTATGGATTTATAGAATCTTAGAAAAATTCTTCCATATTTAAGCCTCAGAACTTTTTATACAATATTGCATTTAAAATCATTTGGGATATATTACATAATAGGTTTAAGAAGAACATAAAAAATAGAATTTCCAGTACAATATCCCACAAACCACTGTTTGACAAAATGAATTTTTAAGCTAAAGGAAAAGTGTTCTAGGTTAAATGTGTTTGAACAAAAAAGAAAGGATCAAATAAAATTGAAATACTTTTTTTTCCACATGGACTTCCCAAACCATCTAAATGTATTCAAGTGAGTTTTGACTCTCAAGAAGGGAAATACAGTCGTTTCCAAATGTATTTGACCACAGGAACTTTCCCTTAAACATCAACATCCTTAGGTTTGTAAAACATATTTTGGAAACCATAGAATATTTTTTTTCAGCAAATGAATTTAGGAGTTCTAAATTTCTTAAAATCTAAGAAGTAGTCTATATGTCTGTCACTTTAATACAAATACTATATTTGATTTTTTTTAATTATATTTATATAAAAATACTATAACATAATTTTAATTAGGTATAAAAATTCAAGTGGTAAAACAAGATGTAACAAGAGAAAAATTTTCCTTTCTCTTCACCTTTTATCTGCACATTCCTATTGATAGCAAATGTTAACAATTTTTATTTTAAGCTCTTTATTCTACTCTTCACTTTCATATTTCTAAAATTAATTCTATAAACTTATGCTGATCTTCTTTTCTCCATAAAATTTGGTTGTTTATGTTAATCTCTGTCTACCATTCCATACTTTCACTCTCTCATACACACATTTTGCCCCAATTGTCTCACTAAACAGAAACATTTCCAGACACTTGAGCAGAAGTTCAATGAAATCAATAATTAAACATTACATCTGCACCTATATTATTTGACACTCATCTATGTAGTAGAATATGTAAAGAGTTTTGTAAGCAAATATTGCGTTTTCTAAAATAGTTGTTTTAGTGTTCACAGAGCTAAAATACCATAATCATTTAGACTTTTAAGGATAGCTGTGAGGATATGATGCAGGTAAGAACACTGAATTGAGTGCTGGAATTTTTTTTTTTTTTAATTAGTTGGAGTCTCATTCTGTTGCCCAGACTGGAGCGCAGTGGCATGATCTCGGCTCACTGCAACCTCTGCCGCCCAGGTTCAAGTGATTCTTCAGCCTCAGCCTCCCAAGTAGCTGGGATTATAGGCATGTGTCGCCACACCTGGCTAATTTTTGTATTTTTTTAGTAGAGACGGGGTTTCACTAGATTGGCCAGGCTGGTCATGAACTCCTGACCTCATGATCTACCTGCCTCGACCTCCCAAAGGGGTGAGATTATTGGAGATTTTTTAAAAACCCAACTATTAGGAGATCTGGCTACTCCTCACTTCATATTTTTGTAACTTTGGCAAAGCATTTAATATCTTCAATTCTAGACTTAATCATACAAGCTGAAGATTCTATGCATGTATACTTACATATCTACATACAAAGATACATAGATATATAGTTTTTATAAAGTCACTAGCTGTTGCAAAATTCAACAATTTTCTAAAGCTACTTAGAGTCTCAGTGAGAGCTGAGGTTCTAAGTTGTTTCATAATTTCAATTTGGTGTTCTTTCTAATAAACTATTCTACTTTCAGAATTTAGTAACATTTCTCTTTTCCTTCTACATTATTTTACATATGTTGTGTATATTTAGCCTTCAATAGTCAAATAATTGTCCAAACAATGATATTTCTCTAGGTAGACTTTGCTAATGAAGGCCAGCATTCCATTAATGTTCCAACATTATTCTGTTTTAGTAGCTATTGTGTGTGCATAAGTATAAAGAAAACAAACAAGCACAATGACCGATTGATCCCACACCAGGTCTGTCGGAGCAGTGATCTTTGAGAGAAACACTGGTAGACACAAGTGTTATAGGGTGTGAAGGTCTCCCTCTGCCCATGGCATTCTAGTGTATCATACAGAGGTTCAGCAAAACCAGGATAATCAGACTTCAGAAAAGGATCTGTCCTCGGAGTTCAAGCAGGATGCTTAAGCTGTGAGAAATGAGGGATGCTGACTCAGCTCCCCTCCACGGTGATCTAGAGTTGGATACACTAACAGTACATTGTGGAAAAACCTTGACTTGTGCTCTGCTGCATGTATAGCTCAGTGTTTGTGACTGGATGTGGCCATAACCCCTAAGCCATACTGATTTCTATAGAGTTTTCAGAACAACGCTTTGTGTAGTCCAATATTCATAGTGCACTCTCCACATACACTATGTATGTGTGTATGCATGTGTGTGTATATACATATGTATGTAGAACTACACAATGCATGCAAGTATAGGTGTATGTATGGCTGAAGTGTGTGAGGTGTAACTGGAAAAAAAATGAATTTAAATTTTCCTCATCTTGACACACTCTGAGAAAAGATGGTCTTCCCTGAGGATTTAATTGAAGCCTGTTTAAAGGTGATTCTTAACTTCCACTAGACATTGAAGTTACTTTATAATTGCCTCTCAGGGCCTAAAGGTTGTGGTGACACTTACATTCCTAACTTTACTTTCAATCCTTCACTCTCATTCAATTTATTTCAGCCACACTGGCTTGCCTTCTAGCACTTGGACAATTCAGTTCCTTTTCTTCTCCACGGAGAAACTCTAAAATCTGAAAATCCCTTTTCTGCGTTCTAATTTCTTCTATTTGTTATATCAACATAAATTTGTTATTTGTTATAACTTCTTGTTATGTCATCATCAGAAGATATCTCTGCCAGTCTCACATCCTTTGCTGCTCTTTATTGCACTTATTATTATCTGGAATTACCTTAAATATTTACATACCTTCTTTCTCTACCCATAAAAAAAGTAATTGTACAAGGAAAAGGATGCTGTTCTATCCGTTATTTTGCCCATGATCTAGAACAGTTTATGAGACTTAATGGGTACTCAATCTATTATATTTTGAGAGAATAAATTAGACAGTGTTATAAAAGGTGGTGAGGGGCTGAGGCCTTCATACTGGGGCTCATTACTTGGCGTTATGTTACATGAGTCCCTGACATTATGTTACCTGAGTCCCTGAAAACAGCTGTTGCGTTTAAACCCACAGTGGCCCAGGGTAACCAGATACCTGAACGTAAATAAGTGGGTGACTGCAGAGCTTTGGGGTGATTCGATACATTTCGTTCTTTCTCAAAGCTATGTTGGGGGAAAGTCCACAGAGCTGATATGGAACAGGGGTAGGAGCTACATTAGGAGGCAGAAATAGCCTATTCCTTTAAAGCCAAAGAAATGTAAAGCATTATAAATCATTATTAATAAAGAAAACTATTCTAAACATTAGGAATTTTTTTAGTTGTTATTTTCTCTCTTCTGTAAACAACACAAGAACATATTATCTAGTTACAGGTTTTCTTTCTCCTTTTCATTCTCTTTGTGATTTTTTAAAATTCATAAAAAAATAAAAAGAGCAAACATATCCAAGAAGCTAATAAAGCCAAATTATTTTTATTTGCTGTTAAACATAATGGAAGTAATTAATTGCTGAGCAAGAATGATAAATTTAAGTAGTGATTATTTTTTAATCATCAGCTGCATTCTAAGTTTCTTAAATACAGCCTAGCATAGCATGTGTAATATTTTGTTAGAAAGTTAGGAACATACCGTTTCATCTAAGGATATTTATTAATCCATTGTCAATTTACACTATATTATATTAGTACAGAAGAAAAACACTAAAGCCACATTTCTATGCAATGGAAGTAGAAGAAATGCTAAATATTTAAATAGTTTGCATACTGGTTAATTATCTTTTTGGTAACAAATTAAAAAGTCTTATATTTTAGATAAAGTGTGCTCCATTTATTTTGATTTATTTACAGAATCCCAGTGAGTAATCGAGGTTTTTTTTTTTCCTTTCATTAGTCTATTATCTAAATACACCTACTGATTTTTCCTTCATGTTTTGTTATATAATTTAGGATATTTGGTTGTAAGTTGGTGAGGAAGAGTTTGCATGTCTGAGTATGACCTTTTTCCCTTTTTCTCCTGTTAATATTTGGTTAAAATATTAACATTTCCCTATGATACAAAATAATTCATCATTAAAGACTTTGATGTCTGTGGTATGATAGCAATATTATTTTCATCTATGAGCCCTATTTTATATGCTGTTTTTATAAATCCTTATTCCACTATAATCTAGATATGGTAGGAATAAGATTGTTTAAAACCCCTAACTGTTGTAGGAGAAGGAAGAACGTTTCAGTCTTTAGAATGAAAAAACTTTTCTTATACTATTTAGGTTAGATGCCCCTCTCTTTTCACTAGGTACCAGAATGGTCTTAAAACATTGTCTCATCAGCAAAATACACAGTAAGAGTACCTAGACTAGAGAGAATCTTTCCAGGAAGCAGATGAAACTGAAATTGAGCAAAGATAATGGCAAGGATTTTAAAAATACGTTGTTGGGCCTAAAATATAAACTTTTGGTATTACAGATAGAGAATAACAGCTCATTCATTTTGCATAATAGCTCAGTAACAAGAGAGCAACCACCAAAAAGAGGGAAAAATCACAATAGGGGACACAACAAGGACAAGACCAAAACTTAGGATGACAAAATAAAATTACTAGGACAGAACTTGAAAGTTATAATTTCTCACAACACTACTACAACACTTGGTTGAGCATTTCAAAAATGACATTCCTAAGTAACATCTTTGCTCAAGCAGAGTCCCGGCATGTGTATGTATGCAAATTTATTTTTGGAGTAAATGAACAGCATTTGAATAAGTAGATAGACTTAAAAAGAAAGGAAACCATGCAAGTGTTGAAAAGACAAATATCTGCTTTCATCTCAACCAATCAAGAGTGCCGTGCCTCAAATGTGCGCATCCTAACAATCAGAAACCTTTATAGATGTTCTTTGGAATTGTTCTTCTATTATCTAAGACTTCATAGTCTAGCATTTACATCTACTTTATCAGAAAAAAGGGCCCATGTGAACTTAATTATTCATTTTAATAATTTATCTAACATAAATCAGATAATACTAGTAAGAATTGAAATGGCTTGCCCCAAGAATAACAGGAGTGAATAAAACCTTTACTACACTTGAGTCAAGGTATCTTGGTTCATATCCTGACTTTGCCAGTTAACTCAATGTGTATACTTTTGGTAAAAATAAATTATTCTAATACTTAAATTCATTATCTCTAAAAGGGAAATGAAAATATGAACTATCTAATAGAGATCTGTAAAGACTAAATATGACAATATTAGTAGTATAATCAAATATTATATATATGTGTGTATATCAGGAGTTTACTAACAGATAATTCTTTTGCTACTTTTACATTATCACAGCTAATGTAGAATTAATTGAGGAATAGTTGGCTTTTAAAGATTCAAAATTTGTTGACATTTTTATGAATTTTTATAAATCTTACTTTTTATATTTAATTTTTATGGTTACATAGTGGGTGTGTCTTATTGGTTTTGTTTAAGCAGTTAAAGGTCTCTAATAAATAGTGATCGCTAGATTCAATGAATTTCTTTCTTCCTAATCTCTACATTTATAAGTGTTAAAATCATGCAGTTCTTCAAACGAGTAATGTGAGAGATCAAGGATTGCATTTAAAAGTAAGAATATAGTTTATAAGTCATGTTATAAATCTGTCTAAAATGCAGACACAAAAATAAAGCCTCTTTTTGACAAACACTGGGTCTCAGTAGATTAATTTAAAACAATATGTTGAATGAACTTCATGAAAATAAATTTTAATATAATGAGCACAAAAGAATAAATCAACTAAAGAATATCAACTGAAACAGTATTTTCCATTTTAGATTTATCATTTCCAAAAATTTCTACAGAATTTTTTCAAAAATTCAATCTAATTTTCAGAAATGGTACAATTTCTTATATCTGATGACTCCTTTTCTGTAGAAGGTACTCCTTTGCATAACAAGTGTCCAATCACCTTAGGTCTATCATCACTAGGACATGATATGACCCACTTCATATTAAGTGGCTTCAAATTATGTTTCCTTGTTTATTTTAAATTTCTACTTGAAATGCAAGTTAAGTATCTACTCTGATAATTAGGCTTTTATGGAACAAATACTTATAGAGTCAATATCCTTAATTTTGCATTGCTAATTAGAAACTCTTAATAGTTGCAGTATGAGACACAGAATTAGGTACCCGAAATCTTGATCATATTCAAACCTAATTTGACAAATTTATTCATATTCAAACATTTTATTTCCTACTGAGGCACTAAACTATATTGACTCTTTACAAGAGTGTCAAAGTCAGATTGCCCTGGGTTTAAATTCTCTGCAATTTGGTGTCTTCATGCCTCAAGTTCCTCACTTGCAATATGGGAATAATAATAGAACAGAAGGAATAAAGTTGTTGTGATGATTAAATATGTTAATATTACAAAATACTTTGAATACAATGGGTACATTGGTGGCTGGCAAGATGGTCTAATAGGAACAGCTCTGGTCTGCCTCTTCCAGCGAGATCAATGCAGAACGTGGGTAATTTCTGCATTTCCAGCTGAGGTACCAGGCTCATCTCATTGAGACTTGTTAGACAGTGGGTGCAACCCATGGAGGGCAAGCTGAAGCAGGATGAGGCATTGCCTCACCCGGGAAGTGCAAAGGGTCAAGGAACTCCCTCCCCTAGCTAAGGAAAGCTAGGAACGGTGCATTTCTGCCCAGGCACTACACTTGTCCCATGATCTTCACAGCCCACAGATCAGGAGATTCTCCTGGATGCCTACACCACCAGGGCCCTAGGTTTCAAGGACAAATCTGGGCAGCATTTGGGCAGATACTGAGCTAGCTGTAGGAGTTATTTTTCATACCCCAGTGGCACCTGGAGCACCAGCAAGACAGAACCGTTCACTCGCCTGGAAAGAGGGCTGAAGTCAGGGAGCCAAGTGGTCTAGCTCAGTGGATCCCACCCCCACAGAGCCCAGCAAGCTTGAAATTTTTGCTGCCAGCACAGCAGTCTGAAGTCAACCTGGGATGCTTGAGCTTGGTGGTGAGAGGGGTGTCCACCATTATTAAGGCTTGAGTAGGTGGTTTTCCTTTCACAGTGCAAACAAAGCTTCCTGGAAGTTCAAAGGCTGAGCCCACCACAGCTTGGCAAAGCCACTGTAGTCAGACTGCCTCTCCAGATTCCTCTTCTCTAGTTAGGGCATCTCTGAAAGAAAGGCAGCAGTCCCAGGCAGGGGCTTATAGATAAAACACCCATCTTCCTGGGACAGAACACCTCAGGGAAGGGGTGGCTATGGGTGCAGCTTCAGCAGACTTACAGGTTCCTGCCTGCTAGCTCTGAAGAGAGCAGTGGATCTCCCAGCACAATGCTCCAGTTCTGTGAAGGGACAGACTGCCTTCTCAAGTGTGTCCCTGACTCCTATGCCTCCTGACTGGGAGATCTCCCAGCAGAGGTCAACAGACACCTCATACAAGAGAGCTCCAGCTGGCATCTGGCATGTGCACCTCTGGGACAAAGCCTCTAGAGTAAGGAACAGGCAGTAATCTTTGCTGTTCTGCAGCCTCCACTGGTGATACCCTGACAAATGGTCTGTAGTGGACCTCCAGCAAACTCCAGCAGACCTGCAGCTGAGGGACTTGTTAGAAGAAAAACTAACAAACAGAAAGGAATAACATCAACATCAACAAAAAAGACATCCACATAAAAACCCCATCTGAAAGTCACCAACATCAAAGACCAAAGGTAGATAAATCAGCATAGATGAGGAAAAACCAGCACAAAAAGCAGTTCAAATATATTATTAAATAATAACAATAATGATAAAAATGACAAAATATCAGCATGATGGTGGTAACCACAACTGTATAATAAACTCTTTTCTGATTAATTAATATAGATAAAATTAAGAAATATTGTAAGCCTGTGAGATAACTACTATCATTTTTTTAAATTTTAGGCATAAGGAATTTGAGATCTGAAGATATTACACAACTCGCACAAAGTTATCTAATTAATATATACTGAGGTCCAAAGTAGAGTCCAATCAGTATAACTCTTGAGGCTATTCCCTTCAGCACCTTCTTAGACTGTCTTCCCCTATCATCTGTTCCTTCAATTAGTTCACAGTCTAGATTAGAGAATGGGAGGCTAAATGAGAGATGACATGAGAAAATTGAAAGGCATGCAAATTTATGCTCAAAGCAGTAATCTTCAAAGGAAGATTAACAGTGAGCTGGGTCTTTCAAAATGCATAGGCTTTCCTTAAATGGATAAGAGGGATACTTGCATGCCAGGAATGGGAGGCAAGGATATCGGATGCCAGAGTAAAGGCCAAAAATGATGTGAACTAAGAGCATGACAATATAGTGCCAGAGGTGGCTAGGAAAACTATTTGGGTTCATGGCACAAAAGACTTCGCTACCCATGTACAAATACATTTATATATTACAGTTCATTGCTAAAATTGTATAATCTTAACATAATAAATGGAGGAGAAAAACCCTCATGTATTTTTTTTCCTTTTATTTTGTTTAATAAGGAAGAACATTTTCTATTATTATTTAGCTGGCGATGTAGTGGATGGGGTAGGAGAGTCTAAGGCTGAGATAAAAGTAGTAAGACTAAGACAACTATTAGAAAACACAACTAAAATACTTGCAGTGGAGATAAGGCAAAAATAACAGACAATAGAGCAATTTGGGTTCTAAAATTAACAAAGCTTCTTATAGCACTCCCCTGTGTGGGATGAAAGATTGAGAGAAGCCTTTGGTTGCTCTAAGGTTCTGAGTGCTCTGCTCTGTTCTACAGTGTGTCGTGTTTGGATGATATTGTTATTTATTTGTAATGGAATATAGAATAGGTGTCTTTTGGTTTTGAGCATTTTGATCCTTAATTTTCTGAGAGTGGAAGTATGGAGTCATCTAGCATATAACAGGCAACACGTCTTGCAGCCTAGGAAAAATAATTTTTTAAGTGGAGATATTGGAATAAACTATGCATTATATACCCAAGTGGAGTCACTCTAATAATTAGGATTACTAAAACACATTGCCATTTTCTATTAGTGTACACTACTAAATAGTCTATACTACACAGCTTTTTATTTCTACTTTAACAGATCATTTTAATTAAGTAACATAAAAATGCTGAACCTCATCTGAGCCTGACATTTCTGCAAAGCAGTGATGGTTGAGAAATTCCCTCATTTTATTTTTGTTTCAAAAAAAAACAGCTTATGGCAAATGACCACACTGTCTTTATATATTAGGTAGATTAATTAACCACCTCCACCCTTCATATGAGACTTGTTCATCATTCCTCAGGGCTCCCTTACGAGTTGCTGAGGGCTCCCTTATCTGCTTTACTACACTGAAGTTCTCCCTCCTTTTCTTGGAAATAATACTCAAAAATGAGAATTCTACCTATTGTAATAGCCTGAACAAAACCAACCCCTTAACTGATGCATTTTATCCTCTACATAGACAGCAATCAATCAACCATGATTAATTTCCATGGACTGAGATAAATATAGGTCTGAATTAATCTCAGTGCACCCATTTTTAGCCACATAACTTAAAAAAGTTACTTTCTCCTTTATTTCTCAGTGTGCTTATATAGTAAGTGGAGCTTCTATGAGCCTCATGTTTTAATGTTTTATTTATTTTGAGATTTTTAAGCAAACTGTTTACATGAGAGAGCACATCTAAATCTTTCCAGCTGAGGAACCTACTATGTACACCTTCCACGGCAATTTCTATGGAGAATAAAATTAAATGAAAAGATTACATCTCCGTTTTCTGAATTGTTGAAGTTCAAAATCTGGTGTAAAGTATTTGTTTCTTCCTTTCTTTAGCCATCCATTTTTAATATGTTGTATCTAGTTCTTCCTCGTTTTTTCTGTCCTTGCAACAATTTTAGCACAGATCTCATAATTTCTGGTTCACCAAAATAGACTTACAACAGCTGTTCTCACTGGAAAACACCTACTCATCCTTAACTACCTTCACATTATTTGTATTATTAAAAGAGTAATACAGACTTGTCATTCATAACCAACAAGTTTCTATGCCCATTATCATTTAAGAAAAAGTTGGTTATCCTTATAATATCAAGCCTCTTCATGTTCTGGCCAATGCCAACATTTTGAACTTCATTTTTTTTTTCTTTTCTTTCTCATCATCTGCATGCAACATCTAATCTAGAACATTCTATACTACTGTCACAATAAATAAACTCTTTTGGGAGTCCACTTAAAAATTCTTATTTATACAATTTTACAAAGGGGAAAAACTAATCATTGTTTTCAGTATTCAAATGCCTAACTCTTATTGATTCTGAAAACTTTCCATGAACACTTTTCTCCTCTACATTTTATATACCTTCAAACTGTATTTTATCTTTTCTGTTTCTCTCAATATACAAAATGCCTGAAAAGTAAAGTGTTTGTTTTGTTTTGTTTAAATCCATAACACCTGGCACAGAGCTTATCACATATTAGGTGCACTCTGTATGAAAAAATAAGTCATTGGACACCAAGGTGGGTGAATCAGGAGATCAGGAGTTCAAGACTAGCCTAGCCAACATGGTGAAACCCATCTCTACTAAACATACAAAAAAATTAGCTGGGCTTGGTTATGGGGACCTGTAATCCCAGCTACTCGGGAGGCTGAGGCATAAGAATCTCTTGAAACCAGGAGACTGAGGTTGCGGTGAGCTGAGATCACACCACTGCACTCCAGCCCGGGTGATAATACAAGATTTGGCTTCCAAAACAAACAAAAAAAAGAGTTAATCTGAAAAAAGAAGTCGTGATTCAAAACGAAAGTTTAAGCAAAAGCAAACCTGATCTGCTGTGCATTAATCAACAAGTGAATTATCTAGTTAAAATTTTATCTGAAGATGTTGGCAAAACCCCATCAAAATCCTTTATAAAACATTTGAATATTATTCACTATGTAAGAAACATTTTTGAATGTTTGCTTGCAATTTTTCACCTACATATAGATATAATGTAATTTTTGACATAACTTATGTCAATACAATTACATTTGTTTTTTCAGCATTGTATCATGTGAAAACCACCAAATGGATTTTCACCAAAATTGTAGACTCTATTTTGATATTATTAAACTTAAAATATATATTCAATAAATTGTGCAAATTTCAATTTTTGAATATATGAGCATAAATATGCACTCATTTCATGTTATTTTATGATTATCCTGAGAAATAGAGCAGTTGCTCATTCATCCCATGTTAGCAATTTTCTACTCTATGAGGGATAGAAATTCTTAACAGGCTTTAGACCTAGGTCCTCCAGAGTTTTAGTTCAAAACCTAATTCTTCCACTAACTAGCTATATGGCTTATGCAATTTACTTGACTTCTTTTTTACCTGTAGTTTCTAATTTTTACATTAAAAATAATATCAGTACTCAGTTTATATGTATGTTTACTCTAGTTGGGTTTTTTTTTTTTCTTGTTGTTGTTGTTGTTTTGAGACAGAGTGAGACTCTGCAGACTCAGGTTGGAGTGCAGTGGCAGGATCTTGGCTCACTGCAACTTCTACCTCCTGGGTTCAAGCGGTTCTCCTGCCTCAGCCTCCTGAGTAGCTGGGATTACCAGCATCTACCACCACACCAAAAAAAAAAAAAAAGTTTTTTTTTTTTTTTTGGTATTTTTAGTAGAGATGGGGTTTTACTATGTTGGCCAGGCTGGTCTAAAACACCTGACCTCAGGTGATCCACCCATCAGCCTCCCAAAGTGCTGGGATTACAGGCACGAGATACTGTGCCTGGATTCAATAAAATAGAATATGCATAGTGCAGAACAAGTGCCTACCACAGTTAACGTATTGTCATTTTTGGCTTAGGTTGTTCCAGGATAAGATGATTCCGTGATATACTGAAATACTGAAAATGTTCAGTCCTCATGACCTATTATCCTTAAGTAAGGCTAGATGTTAATAAATATTTACGCATACTAATATAAAATTTTGATATTGAAAAGTACTAAAAGAGAAACATATTTCTATGACAACTTGTATCAGGGTATGGGCAATTAATTGAGTTTTAAAAATCCTTCTCTGAGGAAAATATGACTGACCTGAGAATTTAATCTGATGAAAGGAAAAGCATACCAGATGGAGGTGACACCATGCGCAAAGGGAGAGGCGGGAGAAAGAAGGATGAAGCTACATGAAGACGTGAATAACTGTATGGAAGAAAGAGAACAAAGGAGTCAAGAACTGGATGAATCTAAAGAAATGAGGAGGAAACAAAAAATGCAGTTTTCAGCAGGAAACTGTGCCAAGATTGGTTATGATTTACTTGAATGATAAATTGATTTTCACTGTGAAAACGAGATTAGGACAGTGGCCAGAAGGTATGTTGAAAACCTAGTTAGGAGCTTATTGCAGCAGAATAAGGGAAAAATGTTAGTAATTTGGAGATTAGGTCAGTGGTTCTAAATACGGAAAGAAATAAATGAAGAGATATTTAGGAGGTAAAAGTTGCTATTTGTTAATAAATTAGGTTTAGAGGGCAAAACAGAGGAAGCAATTCTAAATTCTTAAGAAAAAGAAATGTGAGAGGAAACTCTAGATTTAGCCCACCTTTTAAAAAATAAGTACTGGTGCCAATTTGCTCACATGTTTTAACAGAATTAAAATGTATTCTTTTTATATGACCTTGAAGACATTGGACACACATTTTCACATAAAAGATAATTGATTTCCTCACTCATGAAATTAAGAAGCTTGAAAATCAATTATCTGAAAATTAAATGCTTTTGATAATCAATCAAAAATGAAATGAGGGGAAAACATTAATTCCATTAAAACGGTATTCAAATGTGAATGAAAGCATGTACATATAAATATCTGACATCAATGTAACAGTAATATGCTTAGGATAATCATCACAATTCAGATACAGAATAATGGTTTATGTTTCCTATTCATTATAATACAGAACATTTTTTAACAAAATACAATAACGGTTTTAGAAAGAAGTGATTTTAAAGAACTAAAGAAAACACTTTGAAACGCACTGAAATAGCCTACATTTACCAATTGAAATGTATGTCTCACATTAAATTGTCAAAATATTATAAGTAATAAAATAATGAAGTACATATATTATAATTCATAATAATAAAATATAATTGTTACAATGCTTTCACAAAAATTATTCTATTTATATCTCATAACAGTATTATAAATTGGTATTTTTGACGTAATTATAGAGATAAAGCAAAAAGACTAAGAAGAATTTTAATATGTCCAAAATCAAAAATCTAAGAAACATACTTCCCCATGTATCTAAGCCTTCTAGTTTCGTATTTATTATTTTTTTCTTATTGTTTTCTGGTGATATTAATAGGATATCAGATGTTGTCTAAAAAACATGCTAAGACCATGATTGTTAATTTACAAGTCTAGCAAATTCACAGCCCTTCTGGACCCTTGGATATCACTAATTAATTGCCATATTTTCCGCTGTTGAACTTAAAAGAAATCATGTTCTCACAGCCTTTCTCAATGCAATTATCTTAAAAATAATGATTATTGAGGCAGAGTTAATGCAGGGATAGAATCTGTTCTGAGCTATAAAGAAAGTTGAGAAAATTCCAAGTAATATCTAAATCTCATCATTTGCTCCATTGAATCTTATAAGTTTAATAAAATATTCTGATCTGAATTAGGGACAATTGAATAATAATTTAAATATATGCTTTTTAAAAATTTTCTTTGATAGAAAGAAGAAACAAACTTATAAATATCAAAGATCTCATCTGAGATTACACAGCAATGTAGCAGCAAAGGTAGGATTTGCACTCAGATCTATTTAACTTTATAAATGGATCCATAGTTTGCTTCTTACCCTGACTGGAGTAGGAGCAGGACAACAAGTATACAAGCATTCTGCAGTACTTCTTAGCATAGTTCTTCACTCCTAGTGATATTGATATCAGTAAATTTGGACTTGGTAGCATTCAGCATAGTTATTCCCAATAATGCAGAACTGAGGCTAGAAGTAGCATAATCTAACCAAAATAAAAATGAAGACTTGTTATTTTCCACTAGATATACAAATTTTTTATATTTTCCAGTTACAAAAACCTATATGATTTCCCCTGCTTGCATTTTATTTGGAGTAATGGGCAGGTTGACTTTTATTGTAAATATTAAAGAGACTGCAAAATAAATGAAATTTTAAACATTTAATTCCAAGTCATTCTTCAACACTGTTCTTTTACTTACTACTCTATGAGTAGATTTTTGAGTTAAAGAGAGATATATATTTTTCAGTTCACTGTCGCTTAACAATACTCTTCAGAGATTGGCTGAGTTCCAAGAATCAATATTCACTCAAAATATCTTTAAACATTTTGCAACACTAAATCATTAAGTGTATAGAAGTATCCAAGATTAGAACACTTGCCTCATGCACGTGTTCAATGCAACAAATATAAAAGTTGTATTTTTCAAGTATCCATTACAGAAAAAGAAGGCTGTATGATAGCAGGCCATTGGAAATCAAAAAAGCATTTCATAATACTGACATTGTAAATCAATACGTTTTATAAATACAGACTCCATCTCAGCACTCTGAAACCAACTTTGGCTGTTTGCTCGACTTCTTTCTTTTTCCCAAATGATTTTTAATTGCTGGTAAGGAAAATTTGGGAATTCCCACAACGCACTTCCTTTTCTGTCTTTAAAGCTGCTTTGTATGTAGTTGCTATTGTTGTTATCATCACTATTAGTGTTATTAATCATGTACTAAAATAATGTACTTGATCCAAGTGCACACACAATGGCCAGTGGTTTTAATCTAGTGGAGTAAGAAACACAAACTCAAATTCAGTCAAAGCAATATAGCCTATATTTTATATTCAAAAATAATACTGCTGACAACGCTAATGCACATGTTCACATGAGAACAATCAGGGAAAAATATTTATGTGTACACTACATTCCTTTC
Organism: Cacajao melanocephalus; assembly: GCA_963573385.1. NCBI lineage: Eukaryota > Metazoa > Chordata > Mammalia > Primates > Pitheciidae > Cacajao > Cacajao melanocephalus. The sequence goes on from CAUYLG010021937.1 coordinate 153,785, forward strand.
CTAAGTACACTATCCTTTAACAGCAAAAATTTATATAATAATAATAAATGTAATAAAATATCAACAGAAAAAATCGCTGGTGGGAAGTACTGAGCACACAGCACAGTGGTGTCTCTCAGAAAGGGACTCTACTATATACAGAAAAGCTCAGTGATGAAACTATAAAGGGACATTCAGCTGAGCAGTATCACTGCTTGGCAAAACCATAGACTGAAAAATTGCAGAACTCATACAGGCAGAGATGAGAAATATGTAGATAACAGTTGAATGCCTTCTTTCCTTACTATAGTCCAAGAGGGCTTGAAATCCATGAAGGAAGACTGGATCAACCAGAGGGGGCTCACAGAGCAAGAGAATCCAAATTCTGTCATACTTTGGAAAGGACTGAAGTGTCTTATAGCTCTTTTTAATAAACAGTTGCTTTTCCCCATTACACTACAAGAAAAAAAAAACACAAAAGCAAAAACAAAGAGTTATGTGATTTGATATATTTTGTCTATTTTGTCCTATTGCAGACTACAAAAATCTGGAGGTAAAATTTATGTTCAAAATATAAGTATAAAAATTCTTGCTTTATCTTTGTCCTAGCGGTTTCTTATAAAACTGTCAGCCATTATTCAAAATACACTCTCAACTACATTTCCAGTCTATCCTCAGTGGTCCCTTAGTGGCACTCATAATCAGCCCCCTTACGTAGCGAATGACAATTACCATTTTTCTTCCCTCCAGCTTTTGTGGTCTGAGAAGACTTAATGCCAAGCTCCCTGGTGCTGACATAGGTTGGGCTCCTATTGCTACTGCTGCTGCTGTTACTAAAGAGAAGCAGCACTAACCAGAGACTGCACTGAAGCTGGACTGATTTGAGAAAACTCATAACCAAACCCATATTGCTAAAGTAGGAGTGGACAGAGGTCTCTGGCTTTCTTAATGGATCTGTACAGTAATCTGTGTTCCATCATTAACCCAACTTCTCAAGTAACAGAATTCTAGTTATCATGTTTCACTCATTCTTTTTCTCATATTTAAGATAAAGTTCAAATACTTTTGCAGTTTTGTAGGGCCGTTCAAGAACTCCTGCCTAGCTCTTCAGTATTAACTATAATCACCCTCAATAGGACAAACACACCAAACTCTTTGTAAATTCCCATTTACAACATGATCTTTCTTACCTCTAAGTTTTTCAAGGATTATTACCAAGAATATGTTCTCAACTATCTTTACCTTGTATTTCTAGTAGACTTTGGAGCAGTTTTAGGTTCATAGCTAAATTGATCAGAAAGTACAGAGAATTTCCATACATTCTATATTTTGTTTTAATATTTAAAATGCTAAAGATACAAAATATAAATATTAACCTTCTGTCTTCATCATTCAGAGTTAACACAATATGTATTTTTATTCTTCAAATATTTTTTAAAAAGAAGTTTTACTTTGGGGTTTCTTTTTGTTAAAAAATGAAACAAGGATGAGGGAAGGTGTTCTCTTTCCGGGTCCACAAGGGGGCGTAGTTTCAAGAACTTCCCAGCACCATGCCCCTCCCATCTCTCTACATCCGCGGGATTTAACAGTTTCTGTTTAATATTTGAGGGCACTGGAAGAATCAAAAAGTCAATCACTCCAGTGGAAGTTTAAAGGGACTCCTTTCATTGGCCAGGGAACTTAGAGAAGGTAGGAATTCCTCCCAAGTTAAAAGTCCCAGTCTCCCTCATCCTGGCGGATTTGACCTGTGGGGTCCCCTTCCACACCCCCTTAGTGGAAGCTTTCTCTCTTCTTCTCCTTTTTCTCTTTCTCTACCTAAATAAATCACCTTTCTGCAAAAAAATTGTGGGTCCGGTATTTACTTTACGAGTGCACTGCATCCAGTGCACTCTCCCATTCTTGGGTGAGTGAGAACCCAAAAAAACATTCTCTCCGGGGAGCTGTGCCTCCTCTGCACCCCAAAACCCAGTCACAAGGATACTAAAAATTATTCAAACAACTTAAAAAATGCATGCAAAGAAGTGAAATATTTTAAAAGCCAAATTTTAATATAAGTAACCACTGTTCGTTTATTTTGAGATGGAATCTAGCTCTGTCGCCCAGGCTGGAGTGCAGTGGCCGAGCTCCACTCACTGAACCTCCACCTCCCAGGTTCATGCCATTTTCCTGCCTCAGCTTCCCGAGTAGCTGGGTTTACAGGTGCCTGCCACCACGCCCAGCCAATCTTTGTATTTTTAGCAGAGACGGGGTTTCACTGTGTTGGACAGGCTGGTCTCAAACTCCTGACCTCATGATCCACCCGCCTCAGCCTCCCAAAGTGCTGAGATTACACGTGTGAGCCACTGCGCCCAGCCAGGTAACCACTGTTAACATTAGGTGGACTTCAGTCTCTACATTTCCAATATAGTGGCCAGTAGCCAAGTATGATATTAAGCACTTCAATGTGGTTAGTGAAACTGAACAACTGCATTTCTAATTTCACTTAATTTGATTAATTTTAGTTTAAATATCCATGTATGGCTTGGAGCTACTGTAGGGAATAATGCAGCTAGAGATGTTATTTAATGTATATATGCATATGAAAATGAAACAGTTCTAAAAATAGAATTATGCTATAGATAGTTTAAATACAATAATTCAATTTATGTTTGGTAAGTTTTTAAAATAAGAAGTTAGAATGAAAAGGAGAAGATTGTTGATACTGCAACAAATGGGTGTACTACATAAATAATACCACTTTCTGACAGAGTTCACTAAGTTTAAGAAGTTTTCAAGGCGTTAAGATGCCTCTTGTAAGCTCTGCAGTTTGCCTCTTTACTAAGAAAAGTAGTGATATTAGCAATTGCCTAGTTATCCAATTCTCTCTGCCCTCAATTTTGCTTAGTTATGTGATTATTTTCACATTATGCAAGTTCATATAATTCTGTTTTATATCCAGAAGTCAATTTTCAGTAACATCATTATTTTTGAATGAATTAAATGCTCATAACTAGCTCTTCTTAACACTCTTTTTTATTTGAAACAACTTTAGTTCAATCTTGATTGGATAGTAATTTCACCAAGGATTATCAATTAGCACTGTGTTCCTTCATTTAACAGGCCATATTTGCAAATATCTATTTGTTGCTCTTATTTTAAAATGACATTTTGATTATACATTGCCTTAAATATCTACCACTTCATTAAAAACCCTAGGACTTCCTGGCTTAAAATAGCAAACTTTTTATTTTTTTTCTCACCATTGGAACAGCAATGCAGATAGAGTCTGGTGGGATGGTTGGTCTCTTTTCCAGAATATCCAGGGCTTTACCTGAAATTATTCCAACCACCAAGGCAGGAACAGCTGAGACGGCTTTTTGCTCATGTACCTTATGCATCAATGACACTCTACATGCCCTCTCACTCAAACAAGGGAAACATCCTGCATTTCAGCTAAATAAAGAGGGAAGTAGAAATGCCAGCTCTTCTATAGTTGAGGTTTGGATATGCCAGTACATCTCTTGCCCTCTTGTTCAAAGGAGGGATGACATACACTCCACCCAGGGAAGCCAGCACAGGGAAGAGACATATACTGATGTGCAGTCACATGTTTCTTCAGAAATTTATAAGCCTTCTAACATTTTATTTTATTTAACTTTGTTAAGAAATTTCAAGTCAATCTGAAATCTTCCTACCATACCCTCTCCTTATGCACACATCAATTCTATTTTTTCTTGTTTTTAATACATACATTTGAGAAATTGGTCTTTAGTCATTAAAAACTATAGGTTAATTAATGCACGTATCTCCATTCACTATGGAACTCAGAGAGTTCTTATGTCTACAAATTATTTTTTAAAATTATACATTAGAATTTCTCTGCATTATGTCTTTGAGTAGATCTGTTTCATTTTTTGATGAAACAAGCAACAATTATGTTTATGTTGGATGGTATCTCTAAAGACATTAACATTTTTGTCTTTTTACATGCAGGCTATTTATTATCTTAATTTTTCCTACGTGATTCAATTGTAGTGGTGTTTTCAATTTATTAATAATTGCACAGTCATGCTGTTTTGGCCTTCTACTTGTTCTTTTTGTAATCTCCCTTCTTATCTCTTTCTGCTGTTTTATTATCTCCTCTAATTGCTCTTTATATTAAGTTCGTGTTTTAATTAAATAACTCTCTGCATCATGCAATCATGTAGAATTATCTTCCCTGTATTGACCTATGTTTCTATGTTTCATTTTATTATTGCTTGGAGAGTGTGTTACTTTCTTCCTATGGAATGTACACGTAGTTGTGTATTTTCCTCTTGCTCAGATTTAACTCTTCCGATAGTATCTGAGAATGTCCCCCAAGTTATGGTTTAAGAACAGTGTATTCTTCTTCTATCAATTTTCTGTTGCCTGAAGAAATGGCAGAGGATGAAAGAAAACTTAGGGGAAGTAGTGTATGCTATTCCTTCATGCTTCCCTTACTTCTAAGGCTTTGCTGAGACTTTTGTACTAGTATTCACTCTAATTATTTGGTGGGTGGGCTTATACCCAATTCTGATTTCTTTCTATAACCCTGAAATGATCTTCATTGTTCACATGCTTTGTTTTTCTATTTCACTCATTTTTCCTTAGAGCTTGTCCAACTACTCCTATGTAAAGAGCAAAAAAATTATAGCTAATCAGTCAGATTTCAGTGTTACTAATGTTGTGCATGTAAGACGATTCTGGGTATTGTACCGACAAATTAGTGCAAGCTCTGAGGTGAAGAATAGACTAGGAACTGCTTCTTTATTCTCAGCTGCATAATATTCCGTGTATTTATTAACCTAGAATAATCTCAATTTTCTTGTATAGTTGCAATAAATTAACTGTTATAGAAGGGAGAAGAAAATTCAGTAGGGGGTGGTTAATTTACTGTTTGAATCCAAAAATATTTGAATACAAAAATACTCCACATCTTGACAGAATAGTTCTCACACAAGTCTCGGAAGTCACACTAGTATTATGTCTGATTTTGTTCAGCTTAGATTGTGTGACTGCTTGTTCCTACAACAGAACTTATCACAGATTTTCCATTTCTTTCTTTTCTTTTTTTTTTTTTGAGATGGAATTTCGCTCTCATTACCCAGGCTAGAGTGCAATGGCATGATCTCGGCTCACCACAACCTCTGCCTCCTGGGTTCAAGCAATTCTCCTGCCTCAGCCTCCTGAGTAGCTGGGACTACAGGCACACGCCACCATGCCCAGCTAATTTTTGTATTTTCAGTAGAGATGGGGTTTCACCATGTTGACCAGGATGGCCTCAATCTCTTGACCTCGTGATCCACCCGCCTCGGCCTCCCAAAGTGCTGGGATTATAGGCGTGAGCCACTGCGCCCGCCCTCTATTTCTTTCTTAATCAGTCTTGCACAGCATTCACTCTGAACACCTTCAGGTGGGTCCTATCTGTCCTTAGTCCTAGTTCCTACTGTATAATTAAACTTGGGATATGTTCACCTTTCTCTCTCTTTCTCTTTCTCTCTCGTTCTGTGTCTCATTTCCTCTGTCCACTATCTGCTATCTTTTCTCTGTCTATGTTCACCTCTGCCCACTTCCCAGTACAACATGATAGCTGACATGAGATGATGATTGAAGTTTGTTCCATCACTCTGCCTTTTGAGGCTTTTCTTTGAATCCGTATCACAAACATTAATTTTGTTTCCCAAAGATAAGGATTCTCCATTAACTAATAAAAGTCTCTTGCATAAAGGCTTAGACTGAACTTCTGTAACAATTTGGTGGTCTATAAAAATATCCAAATCCTAAATAAATGGTTTATTTCAAGCTGGGATCCAACAATATTTTTCTTCTGAATACATTAAGAATTAACCCCTCAAGGGGGGAGAGATCCAAGATGGCCGATTAACAACAGCTCAGGATTGTAGCTCCCAGTGAAAGCGCAGAGAGCGAGTGGATGCCGCACTTTCAGACAAATTTTTGTTGCCCACAGACTAGGAGATTCCCGGCGGAGGAGCCACACGGGTCGCCAGCGCGACTTTTTTGGCCGGCGCGGCTATTTTGCCGGTGCCCCAGCACGGCGCTTCTCAGTGCGGAGTATACGGGATGACTCCGGCTCGGCTGGTCCCGTCCCCACAAGGAGAACAGCAATTGGAAGCGCTGAGGACTGAGAGTTTCACAGTAAGCACAGCTGAACCGGGAAGGTCCAGCTGTGCGGGGAAGGGGCGTCCGCCAAAGGAAAACT
>CAUYLG010021941.1:0-42492 GCA_963573385.1 Cacajao melanocephalus
GGACAATGGAGAACACAGTAAGCCCCGTGAATGCCAGGAGCATGAGTCCCCTGCCACATTTCTTTGGCTGCGAAGTGAGTTCCTTGGTCAAAGCAATGCTGTGTGGACAGCACGGCCATGGATGAGGCATTCTGAGCCCACAGAGGGTAGTGGTGATGGAAGCACCATGTGCAGAAAGGGCAAGTCTGCATCCATGGCAGGTGCCTATCCCAGTAAGAACAAACCACTGCCCCTCCCATCACCGGAGCCGTCCAGTGTCACCCACTGGCCCCTAGGCACGGGCTGGTCACTCTGGGGAATGGAGGCTGTCAGGCGGAGTGCTGGCCTCTGCTGCTGGCAGATGGGGCACACACTGGTGGTGGCACCCAGCTTGGCCTTGGTAAGTGGAAGTCCACGTTGCTGAGCCTATGGGCAGCCTCCATCCCTGCCACCACAGCCACTTGGCTCATGAGTGCGCTGGGTGACGAGAAGACCGGCTGGGAAAAGGCTAACTGGTGCCCACAGAGCGGGTCATCCTGTCCACCTGATTACTGAAGTCCTCCTCTGCTGAGGTCACCGTTTGCTGAGCATTCACACGGGACACAGATATCTTGATGTCCTCTGCCTGTTCAGAGAGGGCTCTCTATACGTCTCTTCCACAAATGTCTTTGTCAGCAATTTTCCAATCATGTTCCTTTCAAGCACCTGAACATCCACCTAAATCACTGCAACATCATATCATCACACACCTGCTCCTTCTAGGCGGGGCATCAGCAGGTTCATGGAAGTTCTACCCGGGGGAAGACTCCTCTTCACCACTGTCCTTGGGGTGTCCCCCAGGGGCTACAGGGCTGCAGCTGTCCGCCTTACGGCAGGGCCTGCATATTGAGCAGAACCATTTGTAGGTCTGGCCTGCGTCTCCTTTTCTTCTGTCTACTAATGAGAGGGAACTCCCCATGCAGCTCCAGGAGCAGACGGGGAGGGAGAAGGCAGGGGAGCACGAGCGGGGCCACGGGCTTCGGGCCTCTTCTTCACGTAACTTATGTGTGCCTTCAGGACCTGTTTGGGCCTGATCTCCTACCCCCACTTCCACTGGATGGTACGGCACAGCTGTGCACACATAACTTTACGGCTATGTGGGTCAGATAATCCCCAGACTGTGATGAGCAGTTCAGGTCACATGGTAACTTGGTGGCCCTTGGCCAAGTGTTAATTTCTTTTTTTTTCTCTCTTTTTTTTTTTTTTTTTTTGAGACAGAGTCTCATTGTGGCATCATCTTGACCCGCTGCAACCTCCGTCTCCTGGGTTCCAGTGATTCTCCTGCCTCGAGTAGCTGGGATGACAGGCATGTGTCACCACACCTGGCTAATTTTGTATTTTTAGTACAGACAGGGTTTCACCATATTGGCCAGGCTGGTCTCAAACTCCCAACCTCAGGTGATCCACCCACCTCAGCCTCTCAAAGTGCTGGGATTATAGGCATGAGCCACCACGCCTGGCTGCCAAGTGTTTTGCTTCTACAAAGGCCCAGAAGCAGGCCAAGAGCTGCTTCTCAGGAGGTGAGTGGGTTATCTGTGGAGGATGACAGGACCTTACTCCAAAACCCTAAAGGCCTGAGCTGTCAGTCACCTACAGGGGCCTGGCAAAGGCTCCACACACGGTCTCTGTCTGCCATGGACACCCCGGGCACCACTGGACATGATGGGTCGTGTAGCCCGAGTGGTAGAGAGTCATGGACGGAGCCTGGACCTACTGCAGAGCCTTCTCTTGCTCTGGACTGTGCTTAAAACTAGCAGCTTTTCAGGTCACTCAGGAAGTGGACAGAGTTGGACACCTAAAGAGGAAGAACGTGTGTCCTTTGTAGGGACATGGATAAACCTGGAAACCATCATTCTCAGCAAACTGACACAAGGACAGAAAATCAAACATCACACATGTTCTCACTCATAGGTGGGTGTTGAACAATGAGACCACATGGACGCAGGGAGGGGAGCATCACGCACTGGGGTCTGTCACGGGTAATTAGGGGTGGGACTGTGGGGGGTGGGGAGTTGGGGAGAGATAGCATGGGGAGAAATGCCAGATATAGGTGATGGGGAGGAAGGCAGCAAATCATGCTGCCACATGTGTGCCTATGCAACAATCTTGCATATTCTTCACATGTACCCCAAAACCTAAAATGCAATTAAAAAAAGAAATAGCCAGATTTAAAACACACACATTCACACATCCACACACACATAATGGCTCTGTCAATTCATCAAAGGCAATACATAAATTTTTTGATTTATTTAAAAAATAGCATTTAGCATGTTCCAAGGGCTATGTAAACAGCTTTTACAGAGCTATTCCACCTTAGTATCTCATAATAGGTTACATGTACATTTCCTATACAATGGATTTAATAATAAAGCATATTACATTTAGAACTACATATTTCATGTATCAATAATCATAATATCAGATTTATTTTTCAGTTTAAACTAAATTTTTAAAAAATATTTTAATGTACTTTCATTTACAGTTATCTTTCAGCATTTTTAGAAGTTTTAACCAATTTATTTTTTAATCCTTCATGTCCAATTACATATTTATAGTTAATATATTTTATTTTTAAAAAATTTATTTATTTATAGTTAATATATTTTAAAGATGAGCTAACACTCATTTAACCCTTCATATGTCCCTTATGGCCTTTCAAACTCCCTTTTCACTCCTTTATATTATTTTACTTCTCATGCCAAATCATTCAACAAATCTCACCTACATATGTATTATACATATTTGTACAGATATATAATCAAATTGTATGATGGAATTGTTTTAGCAATTTATTATTTTTTGTTTTTGAATTTAAATTTAAATATTTAATTTAAATTTTAACTCAATTGTTATTTAAATTCTCATTTATTTGATCCGTTTTTGAATTTGTATTTAAAATTTTATGTGTACTTATTTGAGTTTAATTTAGTTTAATTTCTATTTTTTTTTTTTTCATTTTTTAAAATTTCTTTTGTTTCCATGGGTTGTTGGCGGAACAGGTGGTGTTTAGTTACATGAGTAAGTTCTCAAGAAGTGATTTGTGAGGTTTTGGTGTGCCCATCACCCGAGCAGTATACCCTGTACCCAATTTGTAGTCTTTTATCCCTCACCCCCTTTTCTCCTGCATCCCCAAAGTCCATTGTGTCATTCTTATTATGCCTTTACATAGCTTAGCTCCAATTTATGAGTGAGAACATATGATGTTTGGTTTTCCATTCCTGAGTTACTTCACTTACAATAATAGTCTTTAATCTCATCCAGGTTGCTGCAAATGCCATTAATTAGATCCTTTTTATGGCTGAGTAGTATTCCATCATATGTATCATATATATATTCCATCATACACACACACACAAACACACACACACACACACACACACACACACCCGCAGTTTCTTTCCACTAGTTGATTGATGGGCATTTGGGCTGGTTCCACATTTTTGCAATTGCAAATTGTGCTGCTATAAACATGTGTGTACAACTATCTTTTTCATATGACTTCTTTTCCTCTGGGTAGACACCCAGTAGTGGGATTGCTGGACTAAATGGTAGTTCTACTTTTAGTTCTTTAAGGAATCTCTGCACTGTTTTCTATAGTGGTTATACTACACATTCCCACCAGCAATTTTTATTTTGTTTAAACATTTATTTTAAATTTAAAATGTTTTGGATTACTTAATATACTAAGAAATGACTAATAATCAATTAAAAATAGATAAATGTGGCCGGTTGTGGTGGCTCAGGCCAGTAATCCCAGCACTTTGGGAGGCCCAGGCGGGCGAATCACCTGAGGTCAGGAGTTCAAGACCAGCCTGATCAACATGGTGAAACCCCATCTCTACTAAAAATACACACACACACAAAATTACCTAGGGAGGCTGAGGCAGGAGAATTGCTTGAACTTGGGAGGTGGAGGTTGCAGTGAGCCGAGATTGTACCACTGCACGCCAGCCTGGGCGACAAGAACGAAACTCTTTCTCAAAAAAAAAAAAAAATAGATAAATGTGAAAAAATAGAAAGTGTCATTTAAAGTCATCCAGACAGCAATAGAAGAAATTGAAAAACTCCTGTTACATATAAATACCAATTTGGGGGGATGCGAAAATAGTTTTCCATATGAGAAGTTTATACTTCTCTTTTGCCAAACATTTAGCATTTTTAGAATTCTTCTGCTACTCTTAGTTTACTTAATTTTGAGAAAATATACATTAGTCACTAAAATACAACATTCCACTTACAACGATTAAACTAGGTAGACTGTGAATTTGACTTCTTGGAAAATTTGCTTTTGTCCAGTTGGCCTCCTTGCCTGAAAGCTAGGTAGAAATCCTACTCAAAGGTTTTCAAATATAAAAAGAATCTCAAGGAAGATAGTTCTGAGCCCACTTTCCACAATTTTAAGAATAGATAAAAATAAATAGTTAATTATAATAAAATGAAGCATTTAGAGAAGCTGTGAAGATTAATTTCCCTCATAAGGAACACGAATATGAGGCACATAATTGATGAAAGGGACATTTCTCCTGGGTCTTAAAACTAATTGACTGCCTACATAAACACTAGCCTTGATGAGTTTAGTCAGAAAACTAAATCGTATTTTTCAATAGGTGATCTTCCAATGAATAGATAGACTTTTGCATGCCTTCTTAAGATGGTAAAATTAGTGCCCCTGGTATATACACTGGACTCACCTTCTGCATTGCATCACTTCTCTGAGATTTGCCCAGTGTTGGATCCAAAGTGCGCATGATCTCCATCACCTCCCAGACCAAAGGGCTCAACAACTTGGTATCCCTCTGAAAGCACAGAGTGAGGAGCCAGTGAGTGAAGCCATTGAGTGAAGCATGTCCTCAGAGACTAATTCAATTTGAAGAAAGAAAACTAACAACAGGATAGAGTGTTACATGAATGGGATCAACCTTAAGACCCTTCTTCATAACCCAAATCTCACTGTTTTTAGTGTGTTTTCCACATTAATTCATTAGCAATGGCAACGTGCAGTTTGCAGTCTGAGGGAAGAGATGAGGGCGGACCCTGGCTGACATGTTGCCATAGAGATGACATTTGAGCTTCTTTGGAGTGGTGAATCTGATTAGTCAGTTCAGTGTTTCCCCTCATTTCACTTCATTACACAGGAGAAGAAATTCCTAAGAAGACTATTTCATGTGTATTTGTATTTGATTAAAATATAAATATTTTTTCCTGCCAATTCATGTATGGAAATGGCAGGACAGTCAAAAGCTCAGCAGTATCATCTCAGCTAAGAGTTTACACAAAAATCGGTTTGCCCTGATGCCACAATGAATTGAAACATGAAACCAACAAGTAGAAACAAACAGCATACTTCATGCTAGAGTAGTCGTCACTCAATTATCCTTGCCTCTTTCTGTCCAGCCTATATGGAGCCTCAGAGAGGGATTCAAAGTCTCCAGATATTTGCCTTGATTTCTTGGCCAGCTTGTAGTTTATCTTCTTATCGAAAAAAACGGGAGTGGGAAAAGAAAATGAGGGAGTTAAACATAATCATTGTTTGCTTAGAAATGTGGTTGTTGATGGCCAAGCCAAACTGAAGGTATTTTTCAGTTCTTATGTGCTTCTTTGAAGAAAATAAAGACAAAAATGGGTCCCAGTGGAAATGGGAAATGTTTTCTCATAGAAGGAGTTTTGCCATCTCTGTGTTTCAGAGGGCATATGACATCTCAAGGCACAGAGGAAAGAGTGAGGACAGAGCTTGCTTCTCTCGTCTCCCATCTAACGCCTTTGTTTGATGGCCCCGATTGGATAACATATGTTAGTAAACAACCAGTAGATGGCACTATTTGGTTTAGTGCTACATAGACAGCCTACCAGGCTTTTTTGTTGCTGTTTGGGGTGTTTCTTTAAAGGCGGTAGGATAAAGAGGGTTTAGCTCTTATTTTCAGCTTATTAGCCTAAGAGTTACCTAACTATCAATTCTGGCTGTTATAAAGTGTCATCATGGGTTATTTGGATACATTTTCTAAATAGGCAGAGCAGGAAAGAAAAAAATAAAGTAATATGCCTCTTTTAACAATTGCATGTCATGATATTGTGTAGCATAGTCTTGGTATCATTTTCAACTTTTGTAAGTGATAGAAAATTAGAGAAAAAAAGTAGATTCCACACTTTCATGGTCCCCCCAACATGTGTGCACACCCATTCCCACATCACTGTCAGATAGTTCTCAGAAGTTTGTTGTCTCCATATACTTTGTTTTGTGGCACCTCATTGCTCATGTGCTGAAACAGAAAAGGAATTCATGGAGGTTTGGAGCCGTTGTTATATAAAAACTGCCAAATGTGGTGGAATATACCCTAAAAAACTAACAGAGGGGGAAGAATATATAAATAACCCTGCAAGAAATGTCCTCCAAAATTTATGCCCTGGATGGAGAGTCAACACTGTCCCCAAGGACCAGTCCTAGCCATTTCACCACTGTAGAAAGGGTTCTTTCTCTAGAAGCGAGGAGAGTGAGTGAGGGTCCTTCCAGAACTAATATTCTTGTATTCTGTTGAATGGTAACTGAGCTCTCATTGCCTTATCTGCCCAGAGCCACAAAGTCCTTTGTGGCTTCCTAGAAATCAATGAGGCATGCAGAGTTGGCTCCAGAAATCATGTGACTTTGGAACCAGTGACACAAGATGATAAGATAGGGACTGATTCTATATCCTCAGCATCCTACTGCACGTTGAAGGTTACATGCGTTTCTGACACATCATCTTTGTTTAATGAGAACATTATGTCTTGATTGCCAAAACACAAATTTAGCTGTTATTCATACTTTTTTAAATGTCTAAGACTGGCATTTTTTTTTCTTGTTCTTTTTTTTTTTTTTTTTTTTTTTAGAAAGGGCTATTTACAGTTATGTAGGTTTTAAATCTATATTAATTGATTAAGATTATAAAATCAAGATTTTCCTCAAGCTTTCAAGTTCAACTTACAAATCTTATTTTTCTGCTTATATTAACAATACCAGTATCTTTTATATATAATAAAAACAAATCATTTCACAGAGGTTTTGATTAGAATTGAATTTGAGCTGAACAATTTAAATTCACACAATTGCTCTCATTTACAAACTTAATTAGCAAAAATTCTTTATACAGGTGAATGTACACTTATAAAGTAAATATATTCCGTTTTCTGTTTAACCATTCAAATATCTATCTAGCTGGGCAAATGTACAACCCACACAAGCAAACTCTTTCTAGAAACTTAAACTTTCATAAATCTAATAAATGCATTCATTTATTCAATAAACATGTATACTTAATTTCATTACTATTTAAACTTTAAATATTTCAATTTATTACCATTAAAACTCTTAAATATTTAGATTTTTCCATTTAAATGTTTAACTATTTTAGCTTGTTAAATGTTTTAAATATTTATACTTATTGAGAGAATTGAAAGGTCACTTAAAGAGTCCAGTATTATTTACCACACAGTAAAATCCTGTTATATTTATCAACTTACAATCACAAGTCTAAAATCAATTTCACACTTAAAATTGAAATCAAAAGGCTAATACATTTAATCATTTGACAAATATTTATTGACTGAATGAATATGCCCATTTTATAATGTGCCAAAATCTCTTAAACATTAAAAATGTTTTCAGTCACATAGCCAGGTTGTCCCTATGATTACTAAATATATTTCTAAATTTAAAACAAAAGAGTTAACTCTATGAAATTCATTTATTGCCTCCATTCAATTTCCATTACAGGCTGACTGAGGATACTAACATGGAGACTTATGGGTTAGATGCTTAACCTAAAATGTGGAACATAGAGGCTGCTGTCACCCAGGTTGTGTGCCCTGAGCCCCAAGGGACATCTTTGTTTTAAAGTCACTGTGTCAACATGTGACTCCAAATCCAATTCTTTACCCAATTTTTTTTTTTTTGAAACAGGGTATTGCTCTGTCACCCAGGCTGGAGTGCAGTGGCACAATCATGGCTAACTGCAGCCTTGACCTGCTGGGCTTAAGCAGTCCTCCCACCTCAGCCTCCTGAGTCAGGCGTATGCTACCACACCTGGCTAAGTTTTATATTTTTTGTGAAGACGGGGTTTCACTATGTTGCCCAGGCTGGTCTCAAAGTCCTGGCCTCAAATGATCCTCCAACTTCCGCCTCCCAAAATGCTGGGATTACAGGTGACAGCCACCATGCCCAGCCTTACCCAGTTGTTTAATCTTACTTGGGTTGAAAGAAGTCAGCTTTCTTATTGTGTTTCTGGAAAAATATTTTAAGATACTTTGATTCTTCTCGTCTGGCTCTAAATACAATTTGAAGTCATCCATTGTATTCTGAAAAAGTCTTAAGTCCTTGTTTGGTTTGGTTCTGTGTCTACATGGAACGTTCCCACATGACGACATCAGTTGGAACCTTGGAGATGTTGCTCCTGTAGGGAGGCTTGCGCTTTCCAGTTTACCATAGACCACTCCCCCAGCCCCACCCTCCAGGCCAGGCTTGGCACTTAATCCTGTGCATTGTAGGTTGCAGGATCTGTAGTAGCCCCCTACATATCTTCTAACCAATAGATGATGGTAGCACCCCCTCTACAGTTGTGACAAACACAGTTTTGCTCTTAGTGAGCTCAAGATGACCAACTGTCTGCCCAAGACAGAAGCAGAGCCGATGGGGCCTTTGTGGCATGATTGTTGGTCTTTTTCTTTTGTCCCATCGGTACCCTCAGGGCTGCCCCCTGCCTGTCCCCCCTTGGGTGTTTGACTATATTTTCCTTGCTCAGACCCTAAGGCAAAGAGGTTCTGCTTCTGGGGTTTGAGCTTCATTTTGTTTTTTCGTTGATTTTTTTCTTTTCTTTTTCTTTTTCTTTTTTTTTTTTTTTTTTTTTTTTTTGGTCTTTCAGCATCCATGATATTAGACAGCATACTTCCTAGATGAAAGAGTTTTGTGTCAGCTTTTAGCTTTTTATTAACAATTGTTACACAAATTCTGCTTTTAAAAGCATCTGTTTATTTTCATATGGTATTGGGAAGTGACCTTTTAAAAACACTAATGTTTCAGCACATGCTTATTGTTCAAACCAGGACTCCAGTTTCACATGAATTTTTTGACTCACTCTTTACATTAACAGTGATAAACTAGAATTTTTAAAAAGCCCACATTGGCAACATTTTTTGGCTATAATGGTTTGAAACTAAAAATAATAAAAATCTGGGCAGTAAAAGAAAAGAGCCTTAAAAACTCAGAATACAGACAAGCTAAGAGATGAAAGGAAATCCTATGGCTTGATCAATCACATGCTACATGATAAATCATTTCTTCTTGAAGACAGAAGGAACCTGCACTATGCTTCACAAGAGGAATATACTGCGAAGTCTAGCTTTATCTCTGAATACCACCCTTTGAAATTAAGTACAGATTAAATTCCACGATAAAATCAATGTCACACTGTGAGATTGCTGAAACCCATCTTGGTAAATTAAACCTTTCAAATGATGAAAACCTGGAAAAAAATTCATCTTGAGTTAGTTCACTCTGCAGCAGGCTTGATGCTGTCAGGGAGGTCTTCACAAACCATTCTCCAACATCTGCACACCAAACTGAGCTCACACATGAATACTTGCTTAGCATGTCTGGGCAGCTGGGTGAGTGTGAACCCAGAGAACGTGCGTTCCTTTCTCTAATGTTTTTCTTATGGGCTAAGCATGTTAGTTAGCCAGTCTCCACAAGGGTGAACCACAGTGATTATTGGGTTTGTGCGAGAGCCTGTTAACATGATGAGGGCTAAATAAAAATGGTGTTAGAGTATGCCTTCATTATAAGCTTTCAGAAGCCAAGGAGAGGTTCTACATAAAAGTCCTTAGGAAAAAATATATATTACCATTGATATTCCAGTTGATTACTATTTGGAAAGCAAAAAGTGTATTGTCCAATATGATCACCAACAAAATAGGATGGCATAGCATGCAAATAGGTGGAAATGCCACATAGACCCAATGTTGACATATGTAGAAATAACAGAATGAAATTCTGCCGGGCAGAATTTGTGCTAAGAAATTCTGTTCTGTAAATGTTGAGAAATTTCAGACCATGAGGATAGATCCAATAAATAAAATCTAACCTTATGATTATCATACGCAGAACTTTAAAAAAAAAACAATTCTAAGGTTTAAAAGATAAACCCAAGAAATATTCACATACAATGTAGATATTACATTAGGAACATATTTGAACTTTAGTGTGGCTAATTTTACATTAATATCATCATTATTTTTGTCTTAGAGGTTATTGCTTTTACCAGCTGCCTGTGAATTATAGCCCATCTGTTTCTGTATACAAAGTGTTACTAGAAAACAGCCATGTAAATTTCTATGCATATTATCTATTGTTGTTTGCATACTATAGTGGCAGAGTTGCGTATTTGCGATAGAGCCCATGTGGCCCACAAAGCGGAAAATATGTACTATCTGACCCTTTTCAGAAAAAGTTTGCCCACTCTTGGCAAAATCATTTGACAAGCCTATCTAAACTAAGATCACTTCTTTGGCTACAACATAAAGGAAAGTAAACATCTTGCTGTTGTCATTGCTTCCTACACAGTGGATCGTGGGTTTAAACTAGAAAGCATCTCACTTATATCTGGTACTTATTTGCAGGATTTTATGGAGGACGGGGAGGGAAGAGAACATATTTAATGATCTGCTATGCTTGATTTTCTTTCGAAAGAACTTTGTGTTTGGAGGCCAGGCACAGTGGCTCACACCTTTAATCCTAGCACTTTGGGAGGCTGAGGTGGGTGGATCACTTGAGCTCAGGATTTGAGACCAGCCTGGGGAACATGGCAAAACCTCATCTCTACAAAAAATACAAAAAATGATCCAGGCATGGTGGCGTGCCTGTAGTCCCAGCTACTTGCAGGGCTGAGTGGGGAGGATCACTTGAGCCTAGGAGGTCGAGGCTGCAGTGAGCCAATATTGTGCCACTGCACTCCCAAAGTGAGACCCTGTCTCAAAAAAAGAAAAGAACTTTGTGTTTGTGTTTGGAAATGTGTCCATAACATGAAACTTGTGTCCAGAGCAGTATAAGTATCTCAGTGGGTCTTGCCATTTTTGGTAAATCATCCTTTTGGACCCTGGGCAAAAGGAACGGTAGACTTTATACTTGAATTTTTCAGAAGGTAAGGAAAAGGGAAGAGTTACATAAGTAAAACCAGAAAAAAATGAGCAAAACTTTAAAAGAAGTTAAAGAAAAAGGAATACAAATAATGACCCAAGTATTAATAGACTTTCTCTCACACATTGTACCGAATAAAAATAATAGCTAACATTTATTTGTTGTTCTACCACATGCTGAGTAAATCACATACTTTATCCATGGATTCCTACTTTTCAAGGTAAATATTGTAATTCTTGTTTTATAGATGCACAAACATTAAAGTTCTGAACGATAAGGGAACTTTCCCTCTCTATAAATATAGAGTCATCTTACTCTGTAGGAAATTAGGGCCAGTCTATTTCTATTTATGATTGTCCTAAGATTATACTGCATAATATTAATATATTGTCATATCAAATTTAAAACTAAGCTAATCAAATGAACTACTACCAATCAGTGCTGTAAACCACACTTGCTTGATGGTGATTTAATGATGTATCAGTTACCTAATGCCCCATAACAAACCACCTTCATACATAGTGGCTTAGAATAACTATTACTTGTTATGTCTCGCAAGTCTGCCAATCAACTGGGGGTTGGCTATCCTGGGCTTGCCGTGGGGAGAGCTTTACTCTAAGTGCTTGTCATCCTTCTCTTTGTATGGACAGGCTAGCCCAGGCATGTCCTCCTTATGGCAATAGCAGAATTGAAAGAGAACAAGTGAAAACACATAGACCTCTTGAAGCCTGGGCTTAGAATGGGTACACTGTCACTCCTGCTTCATTCCATGGGCCAGTACAAGTCATGTGACCAAGCCAAGGGGCAGAGAAGTACACCCTACCCACAGTGTACTGTGGCGAAGGGCTGAGATACAGAGAGAGGTGAAGGATTAGGGCCAATCTTCCAGCACTCCAGTGTACTTGATCAGAGAACAAAACTTTATTGGTACCCAGTTGAATACTACATCACTGATTAAATAAAAAAGGCATAATCAGTTGAGGAAAGCAGCATGTTCTTCACCTATAGAAAATTTGTTAGTGTGTGTGTGTGTGTGTGTGTGTGTGTGTGTGTGTATGTAAAATGAAGGAACTGAACATGGGATCTACATAGTTAGATACTCTTAACAATTTACTTAAATGTATTATTAGTCTTATTTTTTGGTAAAAGGAATCATCTCCTTGCTGTCTGTTGTTCTGAGTGAGAGATAATGGTTTATATCAGCTGTGTGATAAGATAATAACTGCCCGCTGTTCTCAGGTACTCATACAGTCATTAATAGAAAATAAAGTGATAGCATAGAAAATAACATGATAGCAAAGCTTAGACAATTCATTTCAAGGCAGGAGGTATTGATTGGTTTAAATATTCTATAGATTCTACCCAGCTGGAAGAGCAAGCAAGACAATTATGGACTTGTCACAATGATTAACAGACACTATGGCAATGCTCGGGTTTTTCTGTTTTGTTTTTGTTTTTAGAGGTAGGGTTTTGCTGTGTCGTCCAGGCTGGAGTACAGTGACATGGTATGTTCATAGTTCACTGCAGCATGGAACTCCTAGGCTCAAGCAATCCTCCTGCCTCAGCCTCCCAAGTAACTGGGACTACAGGCAGGCACCATAACACCCAGCTATTTATTTTTTTTTATAGAGATGGGGTCTCCCTATGTTGCCCAGGCTGATCTAGAACTCTTGGCCTCAAATGATCCTCCAGCTTCCTTCTCCCAAAGTGCTAGGATTATAGGCAAGAGCCGCTGCACTCCTGCCTTGTTTTTTTTTGTTTGTTTGTTTTTGTTTTTGTTTTTTTGGTAAGACAAAGACAACTCCATATTAATACTCCCCCTCCCAAGTTATACCTATGCAAAAGCATGTTTATGAGATGTTTGTGGGGACAGTATAAAAAGGAAATGCAAAATTTTCATTTTCTTTGCTGAGACATATCCAAGAAAATGAAAGTCATTTTACAATTTTGGAATAAAGAATGTAAGTGATATTACATTCTTCTCATATCTTTAGGGAGAAGGGGATTCAATTAAGCAAACCAACAGAAGAATGAAAAGAGAAGTGTGAGCGATATTTTTACAGAAATGGCACAACTGTAGATTTATAAAAGGCAGTGTGCTCTCTTACTTCTCCACGAGTGAAAGCCTTCATGTTCCCTTGACTGACTGTCTATCCAGGACATTGTCAGGCACTGAGCATTGATCTATCACAAATGTAATTGGTGATCAACTTGATGCAATGTGTTCAACTCCAAAATCAGATTGGTTGAAAAAAAATACCTCTCAGACAGTATGAGAATTTCATCAACAAAGTTTGTGTGTACCTGGAAGAGAGGCTTGTGTGAAGCTAGCAGTGACTACGCGAGAGAGTTCACTAGGAGAAAACCAGTGTCCTCAGGAGTCGGAGGACAACTCCAACCCAGGTTCCCATTTGGCCTCTTCTCGCCTAATATATCAAGCAACTGAATTCACTTGCTTAGAAAAATTGTTGTATCTGTTTGTAAGTTGTGCTTTCTAAACCACACAGGCATTTCTTATGCTAGAGAACTTGAGTGCTGAGTTGTCCCTGGAAAGAGGAGTTGAGAATGGGAACTTGTGCAAGTGAAATGAGTGCAGATTCCTAGGTGGGGCTGGCAACACAGTGATGTAAATGACAAATGTGGCTAAGAAACCTGGGATTAGGGGAGTGGTGGAGGGTAGGGTCAGAGGAAGTGCAGGGAGGCAGTGAAGAAACATCAGGGCACTCCCTCCCCATCCCCCAGGGAGGGAGAAGTCACAGGCGCTCCAGGTGAACAGAGGAAGCAGCATCCTGCTGCAAGTGGCATCACAAAGGGGAAGGAAGAAAGGTTATCTCACCAGTTGATGGGATAGATCACCAGAAGCATTTCTCATCTCACTTCACTTTGGGAACCAGATTTGTACGCCTGTGTGATCCTCTTTCCAACTCTTTCCCACTGCAGGAGAAAGTTGTGAAAATAATTAGAACCACTTGGCCCACTACCAAGAGGCCCCACGTTAAAGGTGTGCCTCAGCCCTGCATCGCCAGCATTCCCTCCATCTCCTTCAAATGTGAAACTATTATGTAAAATGGAGCAACAGCACTCGCTTAGGACTAAATGTCTTTGGAGTCTCATTCTATGGCAATATCTTATCACGTATCTCCAAAGTGAAATTACTAGCAAGATTACATGATTTCAGCTATACTTTCATCAGTGCGTAATAAGAATAGCATACATGTGTGTTGTCAATGTCCATTGAAAAATGAGTATTTTCTATTTGGGACCTCCTGAGAAAGGAATTAGTGTTGAACAGAATAAAAGGCTCAAAATAGGAAAGGTTACATTGTGGGAACATAATCATTTGCCTGCCAGTGAAAAAGTAATAAACTATGTTCAGATTTTAAATTGTTTGCTTCATTTCCTTCTTAAATTGATATAATTTCTGATTTGCATTCTTTAAAGTTTTGCAGCTTTTCTTGAAGCTTACAAACAAGACGTTAAATCTCTTTTAGTTAAATTTGGAGGAGAGCAACATAGAAAAAGTACTAAAGACTGGTTTCAAGAAAATATGGAGTAACTTGGAGACCTGACAAAACTCTTTGTCAGTGGCCTACAGATTGAGATGAGGGTAATAAGGAGAACAAGTAAACCTATGTAGAACAAGGACGCTTTCTATCTGTCTTGATAGATAAACTAGTTTTAATGCAAAATATAAAGTGAATTCTGAGGCTGGGTGCAGTAGCTCACGCCTGAAATCCCAGCACTTTGGGAGGCTGAAACGGGCAGATCACTTGAGCTCAGGCGTTCCAGATCAGCCTGGGCAACATGGCAAAACCTCATCTCTACAAAAAATACAAGAAAATAAAATAAAATAACAGGGTATGGTGGCATGTGCCTGTAGTCCCAGCTACTCAGGAGGCTGAAGTGGAAGGATCACTTGAGCCTAGGAGGTGGAGGCTGCAAAGCCGCGATCACCCCACTGGACTCCAGCCTGGGTGACAGAGTAAGACCCTATCTCAAAAATAAATAAATAAAGTGACTTGTGAGAGCAAGTGATGTACCTTAATATGATTTAAAACCATTATTAGGACTAATAAAATTTTGAGTTGCCTTCAAAACTATTTAAATTATTTTTTCTGGTACATATTGAGTTAGTAAAAGTAGAAACCCCCTTTTATAAATAACTACATTGTTCAGAATAGCACATGTAAGCAGAACATTTATTTCCTTATTTTGATAGAGTTCCATTTCCTGTTGAAAAGTAAAATCCAAGAAAAAGAACATTCAGCTTAAACTATGTAATACTTTAAAAAGTAAGAGTTCAGATGTAAAGTTTCAATGATGAAAAAGTTCTTCTCTAATGAGATAGGTTCAGAAATACTTAATCCAAAAATGACTTTTAAAAATTCTCCATACTTCTTGGAACTGCATGCATAAACCTCAACAGTTGCAGCAAGTATTCATTTTAGTTTTTATTGCTGAGACAACTTTTTAAAAGATGTTCCATCCCATTGATGTTGCACATGGAGATCATTTAAACCCCCCTTTGGAAAATTTTCCTAATAATGCTTGTCAATATTTTCCTTTTGGCAATGCTAGAAATCTCCCATTTTGCCACCACTTTCATCTGCAGGTGACAGATGCACATATCCATTATGTGGTCCAATAAAAGAGCATCATTTTCATCCATCAACTCGGTAATCCAATTTCAGCAAGCCTAAACTGTGCTAGTGCAGTGTGCCAGATCCAAGTGTGATCCATGCATCACCAGCAGCACAACCTGGACACTTGTTAGAAATGCAGATTCTCAGGCCCCACCCAGACTTACTGAGTCAGGAATTCTGACGGGGTCAAACCCAGTAATCTGTTTTAGCAAGCCATCCAGCTGAGGCTGATGCCCAAGTTCAAGGACCACCATGCTAAGATGTCTGGGTGCATGCAGGGAGCAATGAAAATGCTACGGAGACTGAGACCTAGTGCTCCTGGTATTCATGGCATAGAGGTGATTTTAATTTGGGGGATTTTCAAACATGGTGAGAGCACCTTCAATTTCTTAGAACAGCAGAGAGGTAACATGACAATGCAACTTTGGTCCAGTGCCTGGGGAAGTGCTGGCAGCCTTTGCAAGTGAATTCCACGCCCTTGTCATTTTTAGCTTATCTGAAAATCTATATATGCCACCTGAGTTTTCAGCCCCCAACAGAAAGGCTTGACTTTACATCTGATGAATCCCTCTCCTCTGCAAAACCTATATGTTTTCTTCCAGGAGAATACCTTGCCACAAGTGCATGCTGCATTGTTTTTCATGTTCTTTCTCTGTGTGTTTGAGTGTGTGTCTATCTCCCCCTTCTGATGCACACATAAGTGACTGGACACATAGCCTTGACCCGAGCTTGTGTGTGTGACTTCACGTGGTAGGAATGTCCGTGATCTCAGGCTCCTGTCTATGAAGTGAGGGAGTTGGACTGGAGACTCCCCAAGGTCCTCTCTCTGCTTGGATATGCTACAAGTCCACATGCCCTACATGATTGTATGTGTTTTGTTTGTTCAGTGTGATTTAGCATATTAATTAGATAAAATCAATTCAAATACTCCATTCAAAATGCTCTCAGAATTAAAAGCTCCTTGTGAAATTGCTCTACTTTGCTCCAAACATGCAATGTCTTTATTTCTAATTTCACTGCTCGCTTGTGTATGATTACATTACACTTATCATCAAACAGTCGGAAAAACTTATTTGAAAACACCTGCATAAATAAGTAGCATGGGATTTTTTTTCTCTTTCCAAAGGAGCTGAATTGACATGGACTAGCCTGGGCAATAGAACAAGAATCTCGTTCTCTCTCCCTCTTTCTCTTCCTCTTTCATTCTCTCTTACATTCTTTTTTTTCTTTCTTTAACTCTCACTTTCTTTCCTCTCTTTTTCTTTCTTTCAAAAATAAAAATGAAAAAAAAAAAGAAATTTCCTATATCGTAAATGGCCATATGCTATATGCTCTTAATTATGTATGTCCATATGAAGCTGTATGTGTGCATATACAGAGAAATGTGATTACGTCCTGGATATCTTGTTCATTTCATTTCTTAAGGTGGTGTCATGTCACCAAGAAAATCAGTGACAGATTCACATCACAGAGTATAATTCTATTCGCTAAATACTTTTTTGCAAAGTGCAGCTTCTTTTCTTACTTCCTCATAAGTGGTGAGCATGTGGGTGGGCAAGCACAGGAAAGCATTTAGCAACAGAAAACAGAAGCAAACTGTCTCCTTTCCACGAGTTGCCCCACCTCAATTTTGTTCTCATATTTCTTTACTTCAGTGGGTCATCTCTGACATTCTAAAATTTCTGGAACTCTTTCTCAGTTCCCCAAGCTGTTCTTCATGTGCCTCTGTTTCTCTGAAGACTATAAAGAGATGTGCTCACAACAGGCTCCCCAGCAACAGGCTCCCTGGCGTCCATGGGGAAATTGTTGACATTCTTTTCTGCTGAACTAGGTTGGCTTGCTCCACATTTCTTAGTTCATCTGGAATTCCACAGCTGCCACCTGAGCTTTTATGCTGTCGATAAGGACCCCTGGCTTGGGGGCTAGTGAGATTCTGTTTTAGTTATGCTGTAAGTCTGCCTTTTACCAAATGTCTTTGCCATGAAATAGGGGGTAAATCTGTTCTTTATCTTATGCTCCTCAAGAAAAGACAGATAACTCCCTTCGCTACATGAACGCATCATCTGACATTTAGTTTGTTTGGTTTTTAGAATTCATTTTTTCCATTCTCATTGCCAGGTTACTTACTGTCTACCATCAGCAACTCTTGAACAACAATTTAAAAAATCTGTATACTGAACAATGAAAATGTTTAAATATTCTTCAGTTTTTCTACTTTTGTTACTGTTTTAGGGAGGGGGGTAGATTTTTGTTTTCTACAGTCTTCTCCATGAATCGCTTTTACTGCTCTCTCTTAATGGGGGACATATTTGAATTTCCATTTGCTTTTTGCTTATTTTTCGAAACCATCTCTGTTTAAATCATCAATCTACAAACAAACTTCAACCACAGTCTAACTTATAACTAGCTAAATAGGATTTACACTAGCATTTTCATGCTTATCCCCTCTATCAATGTCACTTTAGGATTACTTTTTCAAACTTTTCCTGCAAGTTCTCTGGAGTTGTACTGTTGGTATAAGCAACAGCCTGGTAAAAATCACATATCTTAGAATCAAACTTATAAGAAAAAATATTTTAAGGATAATATAAAACCCAACATTTTCATATGTTTGGTGACAACTTTGAATTTGGCTACCTAGCAAAACAATAAAAATAAGAATTATGTTTAATATATTTTGCAACTAAATAATTACTGTTTTTGAATAACGAGACTTTTCATTTGAGATGATGTGAACTTTCCAAGGGAAATGTTCCCTAGACCCTAGACTGATCATGGAGATTGCAAGGGCATAGAAAATAGCCCTCTGGTTCCACAGACCAGGCTAATCACATCTCCATCATACAGTGCAGCCTGCTCACTCGGGAAGTGAAAACAAGATAAAGCAGGAAGAAAGGCTTTCTTGATCTCAGTCTCTCTCTGTTTGGGAAGTGTTTATTTTGAAAGATAAAATTTCATTTCAGGGGGTCTTATGAGATAAATTCAAATAGAAAAATTGTCTTTATTGCTTCAACAGTTGTGCTAAAGTTATTTACAACAGCATTTTTCATATAAAATATAGCAGAGTACATTTTTTAGTGAGAAAAGCTAACATTTGAACCCACAACGTCTGAAGGCATTCTTTACATTTTATCTCTGGTGGCAGCTCATATAACAGCAGGCTGACAGATGACAACAAAATTCTCTTGTCTATTCTTTTCTGATAAGACAATTCAGTGGAAATAGACATCAGAGAACTCACCTGATCCAAAAATGTCTTCAATTCAACAATATCTCTCTTTAGGAATTCAGCACTCAGGGAAATATTTTATTTGCCCTTATAACAAAACAAAACAAAAACAAAACCAACTGCTCTGCTCTTCCAAACTTTTGCCAACTTAAATATCTCTTTCAAACCTTCTCTATCTGCTTATTCACATTAAGCTAAAACTACATTTGTATAGCTTTTTGGGAGATTTGTGACGGGTTTGAAAAGGATTTAATTTTTTACTTGGACTTCTGACAATTCCTACTATAGAAGATATTGCCCAGGTTATGTGGCTTAGTAGCCTAAAACTTCAAAGGGCTTTGCTTATTGAAAAATACCTAACTAGCCTATTTTATTCTTTCTATAATTGTAGCTTTTAAAAAAGATTAATACCAATTTTCAACATGCTTTTTAGCATCCAGTTTGCCACCTAGCAATATATCCATCACTGTTTTCTAAATGTGGATATTTTGGGGACACAATAAATAATTTTTTTTTTGAGACAGAGTCTAGCTCTGTCGCCCAGGCTGGAGTGCAGTGGCACAATCTCAGCTCACTGCAATCTCCAACTCCTGGGTTCAAGCAATTCTCCTGCCTCAGCCTCTCAAGTAGCTGGGATCACAGGTGCCCGCCACCACGCCTGGCTAATTTTTGCATTTTTAGTAGAGACGGGGTTTCACCATGTTGGAACAAGCTGGTCTCAAACTCCTGGCCTCACCTGATCCGCCTGCCTTGTCCTCCCAAAGTGCTGGGATTACAGGCATGAGCCACCGCATCTAGTGATATAAAAATATTTTATGACTTTTTAAAATTTTCCCCAAAGTTC
This sequence comes from Cacajao melanocephalus, assembly GCA_963573385.1. Taxonomy (NCBI): domain Eukaryota; kingdom Metazoa; phylum Chordata; class Mammalia; order Primates; family Pitheciidae; genus Cacajao; species Cacajao melanocephalus. Next base: position 19,899 of record CAUYLG010021941.1, read on the forward strand.
ATTTTCAAACTCCAGACAGAAAAAAATGTTTCTGACTTAGCAGTTTTTAAAAATTTTTTGAGCAAGCCTATCTTTTCCTAACATTGCATTGTTTTTTATCCTGTGAGATTTTAAACACCTTTCATTTAAATGATTTTTTTAAGTGTGTCCTGGATGTGTCTAATGAACAGTCCTTGAAAACAGAGTCACCTTATTTATAAATTCAATTCTCTTTCCATTCATATGAAGAACTTTATCCTTCCTCAGGGCATATATTTAATAACTATTAATGAAATCTGAAATTATATATGAGCACTGAGACCTGAATTTGCTACTCATTTTTTTTCCAGTGGAAATTTCATAAGGGTTTTGGCATGGGAACACAGCAGGCATTTAAGGCAGATGGAATAATATGGTTGGCCACAATGGCTCCGAAGGAATCATAACAGTTTATAATCAATAATTTGCTTACTAGGGAAGACAATCTTTTCAGCCAAACCAGCACATAGCATACCATTCATCCTCCCAGTTAGACAGCCAACTACTGCCACCGTTCTGCAAGCCTTCGATTCCCATGGATTTACACATACAAGCTGGGGGCTCGGCACTCATTTGTTTTGACTTTTAGGACTTCAGTTTTCACCCTCCCCTTTTCACATGTCTTATTCCCACTTCCCCTTAAAACTGCAGAAGCCATTTGAGCAAACAGGGCCACAGGGGCCAGATTCAGCAAGCACCTACCTCCAGAAAGAGATGGGACTTCCAGAGAGGAGGATTCATCTCAACTGGTTTTAGGCCAGAGACTATAGATGGAAGGGGATTTGCACAACAGGTAGAGGCAGTGCCTTTAGAATTTCAGATGTATTATAACTGGGCAAGTTAATTTCAGATGTATTATAACTTGAAATGAGAAAAGTCATTTCAATAATTTTTTTCTACATTGACTATTTTTTTATTGCATTTTAGGTTTTGGGGTACATGTGAAGAACATGTAAGATTGTTGCATAGGTACACACATGGCAGTGTGGTTTGCTGCCTTAGTAGGGTCAAGACTCTGAGAGATGAGGTGAGCAAGAGAGGCAAAAATCCTGTCCTCACATCATAGGTTACACTACAGAGCAATATCACCACTTCGGTGCCAGTTTCCCTGCAGGGGATGGAGAAATCTGGAAACTCAGGAGGACAAGAAAGAAGGTGTCTACGCAGTTGGCTTCCATGGGCACTTACAGGATTCTAAGCAAAGAGGCTATTTGGGGCTATCTACCAGACTGACGATGCTATCTACCAGAAAGATGGCCCTGCATTTTCTCATTTAATCCTCTCAACAGTTCTGTGACATGGGTATTATGATTATCCCATTTGTTAGGTACCAATGTGAGGCACAGGAACTCTGGGTAACCTGCCTAAGGTGTCATAGCTTTTAAGAATTGAGTACGATTCGACGTAGGTAGACTGACACAAGAATTCACATCCTTGGCCCCTGCACTGTACTTCTTACCTTAGCATCTTTGGAGAAAAGAAAACTATTTCCAAACTCTGCTGGCATGTGAAGCAAGTTTCCTTGCAAGAGAAGCTCCCTGGCTTCCTATGACTTGAAGACAGGAGTGGACACTGTGGAGAGGTGAGCATGGTAGTCTGTTTGCATTGCTCTCAAGAAATACCTGAAAGTAGGTAATTTATAGGGAAAATGAGTACATTTTGGCTCATGGCATCTGCTTCCAGTGAGGGCCTGAGGAAGCTTACAGTCATGGTGGAAGAGGAAGGGAGAACAGCCATGTCACATGGCAAGAGAGGGAGCAAGAGAGAGAAGGGGGAGGTCCCAGACTCTTTTAAACAACCAGATCTCATGTGAACTAACTGAGCAAGGAGTCACTTATCACCAAAGGGATAGTGCTAAGCCATTCTTGAATGATCCACCTCCATGATCCACCTTCCGCTAGGCTCCTCCAACATTGGGGGTCACATTTCAACATGAGATTTGGAGGGGACAATATCTAAACCATCACTGGGTGTTTCTTCTGAAGCCTCAAGAGGGGCCAAAGTGGGCAAATGCTGACAGTTGGCCAACAGTGGGGCTTGAAATTTCCTTTTTATTTCAGACAAATACCCTTTTTTGGTTTAGTTGGTTGGTTTTGTTGTTGTTGTTGTTTGAGACAAGGTCTCTCTGTCACCCAGGCTGGAGTGCGGTGGCATGATCTTGGCTCATGGAAGGCTCAACCTCTGAGGCTAAGCGATCCTACCACCACAGCCTCCTGAGTAGCTGGGACCACAGACATGAACCACCATGCCAAGCTAATTTTTGTATTTTTTCACAGAGACAGGGTTTCATCCAGGCTGGTCTTGAACTCCTGGGTGCAAGTGATCTGCCTGCCTTGACTTCCCAAAGTGTTAGGATTACAGGCATGAGCCACTGTGCCTGGCCAAGACCCTTGTTTTAAGAAATATCTAAGTGAAACAAGGCACCCTACATTGATTTTTTTTTTTTTTTTTTTTGAGATGGAGTCTTGTTCTGTTGCCCAGGCTGGAGTGCAGTGGCGCAATTTTGGCTCACTGCAACCTCTGCCTCCCAGGTTCAAGTGATTCTCCCAGCTCAGCCTCCAGAGTAGCTGGAATTACAGGGTTGTGCCACCACACTCAGATAATTTTTATATTTTTAGTAGAAACTGGGTTTTGCCATGTTGGCCAAGCTGACCTCGAACTCCTGACCTCAACTGATCTGCCTGTCTCAGCCTTCCAAAATGCTGGGATTACACGCATGAGCTACCAGTCCCAGCCAGATATTTTATAATTTTCTGATGAGATCACAACATCAGAATCAAGCATTATTGTGATACTGAGGACACAACCCTCTACCCACCCCACATTCTAAATCATTTGATTTTCCCCTCAACAAATATGCATTCACAAATATGCTTCTAAATAAAGACTTATACCTCATCAGCTGTCTTGGATTATTCTAGTCAGGGCAACACCAAATGTAGGTCTGTAACTTCAGATTTTCATGGGTAACAACTCTGAAAATGGCCATAGATTTGAGAATGTTACCAGATTACTCAGCAGCCACATCCTGATATTGGTGGCCAGGAGTTTATTTTATTTTATTTTTATTTTTTGTTTTTTGAGACAGAGTCTTGCTGCATCATGCAGGCTAGAGTACAGTGGCGTGATGTTGGCTCACTGCAACCTCCATCTCCTGGGTTCCAGTGTTTCTTGTGCCTCAGCCTCCCAAGTAGCTGGAATTACAGGCACACGCCACCATGCCCAGTATTTTTAGTAGAGATGAGGTTTCACCATGTTGGTCAGGCTGGTCTCGAACTCCTGACCTCAAGTGATCCACTTGTCTCAGTCTCCCTTCTGTAATCCCAGAGGGCTGGGATAACAGGCATGAGCCACCATACCTGGGATGGCCAGGAATTTATACTGGTGGCTTAGAACCAGCAGCAGTTCCTTCCATTACTCATCTCCTTATGATTTTTATATATCAAGGTCTTTTTTTTTTAATCTCACAGAGGATTGAAAACTTCTGTGACCACTCAGGAGGCTGAAGAGTAGCTAGTTGGGGTATAGAGTAATCTGTAGAAGATTCAAATACCAGCCAGTTCTAGGAAAATCACCCAGGTGCTTGCTAAAAATGGAGGTTCTTGGGCCCCTCCTCAGATCAGTGAAATATGAATCTCTGGGGTGTGATCTTGAAATGTATAGTTGTATGCAACGAATCAGATGGTCAAACTGCTTTGGGAACCAGTGAGTAGAATATTGCTCCAGAAGAGGCCAAATAGCTTGTTTATTCTGGATATAGTTTGGATACGTGTCGCCGCCCAAATCTCCTGTTGGATTGTAATTCCCAGTATTGGAGGTGAAGACTGGTGGGAGGTGATTGGATCATGGGGGTGGATTTCTCATGAATGGTTTAGCACCATCCCTTTGGTGCTGTCTTTGCGATAGTGACTTCTCTCAAGAGCTGCCTGTTTAAAAGTGTGTGGCACCTCCCTCCCTCTCTCTCTTGGTCTCTCTCTCACTCCTACTTTTGCCAAGTGATGTGCCTGCTTCCCCTTTGCTTTCCACCACAACTGTAAGCTTCCTGAAGCCACCCCAGAAGCTGAACAGACATTGGCACCATGCTTTCTGTACAGCCTGCAGGACCATGAGCGAATTAAACCTCTTATCTTTATAAATTACCCAGCCTTAGGTATTTCTTTATAGCAATGCAAAAACAACCTAATACAGTCCTCAACCATCTCTTGGGTCATCTTGGTCTGGCCATCTGTGTTCCTAACAGTGCTGCCCCTCTTTCTTCAAGGTATGCACATAAATCATCATGTTAAAAGGCACGCTCTGACTCAGCAGGGTGGGGTTTGAGGTTCTGTGTTTCTACCAAGCTCCCAGGAGATGCTGATGCTGTTGGTTCATGGGCTATGTTTTCAGTAGCAATGTGCTGGTCTTCTCCTCAGCCTCACTCCTTTTTAGTGATGACATCTCTGCTTGGCCCATTTGTGCCTTCCTCTTCCATGTAGTGTCTACAGTTTATGAGTGTCTTGGAAACAAAACTCTTTCAGGTCTTGTCAAATATCAGGGAAGAGTCACCTTGATGGAAATTTCAGACAGGGTTGGAAGAGAGGATAGGGAAATAGTGGACTATTAACAAAGGCATTTCTGTCAATTAAGATATACAGAACCCTCCACACTATGCAGTGCAGCTATGCACAAGGATGGCCTTAGAACCTTCCAGAAATAATATACTCTGAAGAAATGAGAAATATGCATCATTCCAGAATTGACTGCAGGGAAACAGTAGAAAGAAGGGATCCTTAAAATAGCAGTAGCAAAGACTATTTTGCCTTATGACAGTATCTGTGTGTGTCCCCCTGCCCATGATACTAACATGCTGTCATAGGTTTCTCTGGCATAGATTTAATTAATGAAGTTTAAAGTACTAGGGGCCAGACCCCTGCTTAGCTTACAACCCATTATCTACTGCACACTGTAAATGAAGTTATTCTTCTTTGGGATGACATCGCGTACATGCTGCACAACCATCAATGGATATATCGATAACCTTGACATTAGTTTTACATCTCCCTGAATGCTACTTTGTTTTCCATTCAATCACTTTACCTAAATGGTTACAGTTCCCACTAGCTTTCGGGATTGGGTTAATTCATAACGATAAATTTCTCAGGTGATGACTTCCCAACATTATAGTCAATTCATATAACTTAAGAAAAAAGTTTACCTCAATGTAAAGACATCAATAACCTATAAATATGCACTTATCTATAGCTCAAACCTTTTCCTGAGTTGGTTGGAATATATAAATCTTTAATGCCAGCAATATAGACATGAACTATCTTGACTTGTTTCATTTTAGACTCCACAAAATATACCTAATAAATCAAAGGTGAGTTTTCATATTTAATTGTTCTCTGTCCTGTGGAAGAGTGCTGGGAATTGAACCTGGCCTTGCTGCCACTGACTCTGTGTCGGAGCATCATGACAGCCTGCTAGATGGGCTGGGGCCTGAGAACAGTAGAGTTGCTTGGAGGGAGGCCCCAGGGATAATAAACAGGAGACAGGCCAGCTGGGTGGGAGAAGCTGGAGCCAGTTGTCAACAAAAATATATTAGTCCCTGGACAGCAAGACTATATAAGCTCCTAATGATTTGGGCAGCTAGAATCTCATGAACCACTATCATCTCCAGTTCCCTAAACGGATCCCAGAAGCTCAAAAATTGACATGCCTAGAAAAAAAAAAAAAAAAGAAATCCCTCTTATTTCCCCTGTATGATCAGACCTAGTGTTTGTAGCTTATGGTTTTGAAGGAGCACAGATACTATGTGAGGAATTTTTACAAGGTGATTTTTCACAAATTTGGGGTTGGAAGGAAGGAACACATAATAAGTGGATTCTAAATACACACAATAGGGAAGTTAATGAGATAGGAAGACTTCCATTCATAAATGAGTTTAAGGCCTAGGAGAAAATTTTTTAAAACACACAACACAAATTGTCATTTATTAGATAAATGGAAAGATATGTCTGTAGTAAATTAATAGGCCACGACAAAGATGAATTTGAGATCACAAAAAGACCTAAGAAAGTTCTAGTGACTATCTCAAATAGTGAAACCAGATAGACTTCTAAAAACTTAGAGCATGTGAAATAATATTCAAAATTGATTTCAAAAGTCACCAGCCATTGACTGAATTTATTACTCATATCCTTTCCCCTATTAAGAAAATGTGTGCATCATTTAAATGAGCACATGAGGTTGTAACTTTGGAAGAGTAGCTCTCCCTTGAAATTCACAAATATTTGAATTGAAAATGAACTGTGAATGTTTCTGAATGCTCTGACTCAGAGATTTCTATAGAACTCATGTTCTAGCTGCCACTGCATGAGCTCCCACTGTCATGCTAATCCTCATCAATTACGTCCTCAACTATTATGATAGCCTCAGACCGCTCTTCCCTCAGACTGCTGTTCCTTAGTCTAGTCTCTCCCCCATCACATCCAGTCTTCAACCTGTCTTCATGCTGACCCCACTAACACATGAATTGAACGCCAAACTCCCAAGTTCCAAAGCCTTCAATGGCTTCCCTCCCTCTGCTTAGCTGGATATCAACAGCGTTGGCTGTGCAACCACGGCTCTCTCCCAAGCCATTTCTTCTTTTCATCACCTTTCACCTTCTCCACAGCAACTCAAGACTATTTTCATTTAGTAAATTTTGCCTTGTCTGTGGAGTGATGGAAAACTTGTGATTACCTTTGTAGGTATCAGAATTCTTATTAGAGAAGTATTTTTAATAAGCTACCTAGGGTGGACAGTGAGATCCAAAATGCCTGTTCAAAGAACAAAAATTCATTTCTAAACCACTGAGCATGAGACAAGTGGAGGAATAGGTTTTACCCCTAGATGGACAGAAGATAATTCCTCTGCATCATACAGCAAGAAGAATTTGGATTCCCAAAGGACTCTATAATGGGAAACAAGTGAGTGTGGCTAGGAAAATGGTGGAAGCCTGCAATTTGACAAACTAAAATCTTCAGAAAAGACTCCTAAACTCAGGAATGTGAGTTAAGGTATGTGAATGATTTTAGAAGGTACAGAATTTCAGGCAAAAATCAAAGAGGCAATGGTCAAATGTGCATGATCCAGAGAGCTGAACAACCTTGGAAATAGTAACCCACTGGAAATTCCCGGAAATCTTAATTTAGGATTTACGCAAGCCTAAAAATAGGTAGTGGGCGTGGCCATAAGGTATTGTGTCAATTATATTGAGATCTCAAGGAGTACAACAGCCCTTAGCTATGTCTGTTCCAGAAGAAGGTTAGGGCTACTACTTTAATACATCTTGTGTTTTAGTCACAATCCACGTTGTCTCTCTGGCTCTTCGCAAGCATACTCTGCACTTTACCACCACCTTGACTCCTTGAGCATAATTGTCTCTGCTCAGGAATGCCTCCCTCCTCTACCCAGTGAACAGTCAAAACCCGTATCAAATATTAAATCTTTCCTGTTTCCTTCCCTGGCCTCCTCCCAGACTTAAGTCATTGTTTCTTCTTCTGGGATTTCATTGCTCTCTTAGTTCTCATCTCTGGGTCTGTTTTGGTGAACAGACTCTGAACATCACAAGAACAGTGGTTATAACACAACCACTTGTATTACAATCCAGTGTAACACACAGAAGATGCTCAATATGTTCATTGACAGGCTCTTTGATTCTACCCTCTTCTTTACATGTGTAGAAATGTCCCCAGTCACAAAACCAATTCTTCTCTGCCCCTCTAGGAAAATAATAACAATTCTTCATACATTCTCAAGTACAGTTCACACATGTCAAAAGATGGGATCTTCTCAAAAGCGCTATAAACACACAGGGAAAACTCCCCATTTCTACCATTTCTTAAAGGGCTACTACAAACATAATGCTCTGCCTTTAACTTACAAGTGGCAGAAGCAGGGCCAGAACCTTGTCTTTGTAATGCTTCTGTTGAACCCTTCTCTTTTTGCTGTTTGCATTTAATTTGGTGAAAACTTGGAATTCTTTACTGCTAAGAATGAGGCCATTTGGAGACTGGAGTCAGGTGGTAGGATAGGGTGATGTCTGCTTGTCAGCAATGCCACTGAGCTGCAGATCACCACTCTGCAGTCACACTGTGCCCCCTTTCCTCCATCCCAGGCATGCCACTTTCTGTGAGGCTTAGTTAATAAATGGGGCAGCGGGGAGAAGCAGCTTTTCAAAGAACTTTTTCATCCAAGCATGAGAGAGGAGGAATGATTCTCCCCCACTCAATAGTAATAATTTAAACATTTATTAAATCCTCTGTACCAAGCACTGTACTAAAGGCTTTACATGCATTTTCTCATCTAAATATCATCTAGATCTTTGGGAGGTGAGAGCCAGGATGGTCCTGGAGAACTCAGGAACTTGAGTCAGGTATTCAAATGACCTTAAGAGTTTCTTTCTTTCATTTTTGCATGTCTTTACTTGTCACTGTCATTCTCTTCCTCTGTAGTCCAGCTTGATCCACTGAGAGGAAATGCGGTTAACACTAGCTCTGACAGCTTCACCACTGGGAAAAAAAGTGCTTCCCCTGATCATACTTGAACTTTTATTTCAATCCAGTTTTTAAATCCCAATGGCAGGATTCTGATCAACTTGGTCTGAGTCATTGCCACCCATTGGACCAATTACTGTAGCGGAAGTAGAGTGGGTTTTGGTCGAGGTGTTTGTATTCTCATTGGCAAACCCCTCTGGAACCATATGTTAGCTGGGGATTTCCCTAAAGTTAGAGACGGGAGTATGTCTCTAGTAGAAAGGGAGAAGTGGCATCGGGCTAAAAATAAGCATGCATGGAGGTTATATTATTCTGCCCCTATTAAACACAATGAGGACTCCAAGGCTTAAGAAGTCCATGTAACTCACCCAAGGTCACCAACTAGAAGGATTAGAACTTGCAGCCAGACCCCAGAGGCTGCACTATGGACTTCTGGGCTGTGCTGATTATGTCAGTGGCATGATATGTCTATATTATGGCTCTTTGGGGCTAGTTAGCTCACTTGGTCAGAACTGAAGTCCCTTTCTCCTTTTGTTGAGACTGATTAAGTCAAGAACAGGGGTTGACTCATTGAGTCCTGATAAATGAATTCAGAGGACCCAGATCTTTCAAAGAAGAGCTGTCAGCTACCGCAAGTAGCAGCATGTGAATCATTCCTAATCCGATCCACCTTCATTACTAGTGGAAAATAACACAAAGCATACCTTTTCCCTCAGGGCACCTGTAGCACCATCTCAGTGTGGGAAGGGCCTCAGGTTTTCATTTCCCTTTCCAGGTCTTCTTACATTTTCCCTAACAAGACTGCCTTCCTTTTCATTTTACCCACAGCAGTGGCCCCTGCTGGGCCAGGAGGCAGAGCTATCATGGCCGATGTTATCACAGCTCACACCCCCTCTGGCCATTATTAAGGGGCAGCCTGTGTTCAGTTGCATGTTTCTTAGCAACCACCATGTGCCATGTCCTCTCCTTTCAATTGTGTCTTCCGTCTTTAACCTAGGGGGCAAATTTACTAAGAAATGAACCCCTGCCTTCTCAGATTTCTAAGCCATGGAAACCAGAAAATTGACAATGATTGCATTTTCAGTCTCTCAAAATGACCGACTTTAAGGGTTGGTGGGGTGCGGGGCGGGGGTGGAGCAGAATCCTTTTCTTACATACTGGCACTGGCTTCGCAAAGCATTTGTGATTTATAGCATGTATAAACTCATCTTTAAGGAAATTGATTTAAACTGAGATTCTTCATAAGATCAAACATGTCTACTTCGTTGTAGCTTGGTGAAAGGCTAAACATGCATTTAAGCCTAAACATTTAAAAACAAGAAGACTGCTTTCTTACAAATTTCTATAACAGTAGTTCCCCTAGCCTATTTGCTTTCATATGGTATGCACTCAGTACGGCTCTGTTTGAAAGGAAGCCTCCCAAGACAGTTGCTTAATTCTTATAAGCAGCCAACTGCTTGTTCTTATTCCATGTACATGTGAATAAATAACTCCACACCCCCTGCCTTAAACACAGTTGTTAGGATCCTGGAACATGGAACAAAGGCTAGAATTCTTTATCCCATGAAGCGTAGAGTCTTGGCTTTAATTTATATTAATCTGGTTTTGTTTGCTTGCTTTTCTTTTGCATTCTTAATGCCGCTGTTTCATATTTATCTTTGGCCAATGTGTTTTTCTCCCATCACCAACACATTGCCGTAATTCAATCTTGTTTTGTTTATGGCTATAACCATTGAGGTTGTTCATACATACACACATTTGGGAAGCTGCAAAATAGTTTATCACATGGCGTTCCCAATGCAGATCATAAAAACAGTCACCCAGCCCAAGAATCAGCCACTGTAACGCATCATGTTCCTTCTAAGCCACAGTGGTATTCTTCTGTCTAGACGCAGTCTGTTCTCTAGAACAGATGATTGTAATTGAATATGTCAGTTTGCAGGGAAGACTTGCTTCTAATAAGCTTTTAATTTGAAGTAAAAAATTTTTGCAAAATCCAAAGATGTCATATTGTTTAAAGGAAGATTTTTGTAATGGATGTTTTTGGCTTGGCTGTAATAAACTGTTGTGCAACCTTTCCCCTGAATGTAACCTGAAAGAACCAGAACAGTCAAGTCCACCTCATTTGACCAAATATTCAAACACACTCAGTTTTAGTTCATTTGATAGGTTGGAGTTAATGCATTAGTCATGGAGACTGCCAAAATCAACCAATTGTTCCAATGACTGGAGATTTGAAATGCAACAGAGCCACTTATGTTAGCATGTTATGTAGTCTGTCTCATAGACTTGTGAAGAAAATGAGTCTAATTTTTCTACTGAGAATAATTTGTAAGTATTTGAAGAAATCAAAAAGTTGAGGATAAAGTATCTTGCCCTCTGGATGTTTAAAACCACAAGCAATTTCTCTTTTACCATTTAAAGTGTTTTTAAGATACTAACAAAGAAAAACCATAATAAGGGTATTGCAGAAAATCGTCTTTCTTTGCTATTTGAGAAAAGCAGATTTCATTTGGTTGGTTGTTAGAAGGGCTAAATTCTACCTTCTGAAGTAAGCACATAGTACCGTTGGTGCAAATATGTAGAAACGGGATTTTTTTTTAATGTAGTATGTTTTCATTAAGACCCTTTAGTTGATCCTTTCCTCGTCAAACTCCCTTTCCTCCATATTCTCACTTTCTGGCCACAATCTTGAATACCATGTGAAATCATGACTTTAGCATTAATCTTTGATCTTTATTAAAATGCAATTCTGGAAATGGGAAGGTAAAATATGATCATCTCATATCACTTTTAATAACTCTAGGTACTGGAGTTTCAGACTCCTAGCTGAGATTGGGAATTAATGGATACAGAAAGAAGAAGGAATATGAGGGAATTGAGCCACAGGGAGAGGGGCTGTGGTAGGAACATGAATAGAAAAGGAAAAAAATGACTTGAGTTGGAAAATTGAGGTCTCCATATCAAATAACTCTTATTTCAAAATGTTTCCTAGGTTTGCTTATTCGTACTGATTTTTATTACCAAGAGCTTTATAGAAACATAATATACTTTTTTATTACTTTAAGTACAGCTAGTCTTCGCCACTTATACCTCCAGACATGCCACTCAACTGTGACCTTGAGTATCATGTATTTGTAAACTAATTTTCTTAGAGTGACGAAGCATCTACATTTCCTGAATTACATATCACTAGTTATTTTTCTTGAGACATCACTTTATATGACTCATTTTACAAGTTTACAAGTTGCTTCTTTACTAGACTGTTTCCCCATCCCCAACGTGGAATTAGTCTTCTACTTGGTTTAATTTTATGGTGTTCCTGCTGCAAGCTCATCAAATTATGAACAGTTCTCTCCTTTCCCCAGTGGACAGGCATGGGACAATTCCCTTTTTCCTCTCTCCTCTTGGTTCTTAATAGGTGGAAAAAGAAAAGATTGTTCAAAGACTGAAATCTTCTTTCTTTTAACTTAAGAAAAAAAGAATGTATTGTTAAAAAAAAAAAAAAAAGAGAGAGCGAGAGAGGGAAATGAAAAGAAAGCATGCCCTCATCCTCTGTTGTTATCACTTTACTTAATTCAGGGTTCAGCTGAGAGCCCAGGGCTACTGTCTTGATCTGCACTTCCTGTCTGCACACAGATCCCTGGTGTATAGGCCTCTCATGATCTTAAAACATTTCCAGAATTTCTCCTTGCTCTGACCCTCTTAGTGTTGAAATTGGTAGTCTTAATTTATTTCTAAAGTCTATCTTTTCTCTCCAAATTAAATAACAGTGTCATGAAATGCTTCATCTTCTAATATCCTATCAGCAAAATCCTAGCTTTAATAGTACAAGGTTATCTCCTGGGCTTTGGAAATGTAAAGATATTTACATGAAATTGATGTTGACAAAGCACAGATACTCCTTTGCAGGATCACAATGAACATTTTCTCTTTTTTGCACATTTCCTGCAAGCCAGGCTACATCAGTTGCTAATATGCTTGGTTCCACATGTCACACTTGATTTTTGATCCTTTTACCCACTTCTCAAAATGGTTAGGAAATATTTGCATGGATTTCTTTGGCTAGACTTTAAGATAAATTACTTTTTGGTGAAGTTCTTAATCCTTTTTTTTTTCAAAGTGCCTGATTTCTTAGAGCAATCTTACAAACAAAAGCCCACAAGCAACATCCTAGACTAATGTGCAAGTTAACACTGAAGAAGAGTTAGACTCCATGCCTTGATACAATAATAATAATAAGTGTAGGTAGGGAATTGTCTATAATAAGAACTTTACATATATGAATATATTCAATTCTCACAACAGCCTTGAAGAAAATATTATTATTAAACCCATTTTACAGTTCAAAAACACTAAGGCTGAGAAAGGAAAGAAACTGGTCCAAAGTCATACAGCAAGTAAATGATGGAGCAGGGATGTGATGCCACAACTCAGTAATTAATCACTGTGTTGCAATTCTTTCCCCTTTTCATTAGGCTCTGTAACTTGTCTGGGGACGAATTAAGGTTGTAAAGATCAGTTTACTTTCTGTCAGTCATATGACATCACCAAGTCACCTCTGGTGGAGTGAGAAAAGCATGAAACTTTAACATCAGAATCCCTGATACTGGTCTCTGACTGGATCTTCACTTCTTGAGTTCCTGTTCCTTATCTCAAAAATGTTATTAATATTCCTACCTCATAGTAATGTTGGGAAAATTCCACATGGACGTGCAGCCAACCCCAAGTCATATGTAAAGTCTGAAGTACCACGTAAATTTAAAGTAACATCTGTTCATGTATTGGATTTTCTTCATTTATCTTTCCCCAGATGCTGTATTGCATCCCAATTCTCAAAAAAGAAAAAGAAAAAAAATGTGATGGTGCATGGTTCTGGAATATCTTTAACTTATGTGCCAAGGGTACAAAGATTTATTTTCACGTATGTAAGCACTTGTATAAACATTTTCTAGATCAATATATCTTCTTGGGTTGCAGTTTGGAGCCCTCTCTGACAGGAGGTCAATGCCTACACTTGGGGCGTTGAAAGTATTCAAAACAGATGCAGCCCAGTCTCTGAGGCCTAGCCTCTGGCTAATTCTTTTTTGAGTTCTAAACTGTTGTGGCTACATGCTCACAAAAGAGAGTCTACGTTTTGGAGAGAAGGAGCAGCACACATTACACTCCACCTTAAACAATGCCCCATTCAATTTGAATTGGTTTTCTGTTTCTCAATGGTGTCAGGACACTATTTGCCCAGTTATTTTTTTAATCTTCTTCATTTTACATTTTCACTCTTCCATTGATACATTTCTATAATTTTATTCTTCTATTTGTAACCTCCACATTCCACCCGACCCGTTGGCCCTTCACCAAGAGATGATTGAATCGTTCCAAAGCCCAGATAGTGCCCTGATATTCTATGAGAATATTTGCTGGAAAGTATAAAATTTTAGCCTAATCATTTTCTTTCATTCCCAAGTTTCCTGTGCTGATTTTTCTGAGAGCAGATAGGAGACGTTGTACAAAATGATGAAGCTCTATGACAGAGTTTTTCACTGGCCTAGAGAAAAGGCTCTTACTACACATGGGCCCATTTTTAAAGTCAATGCCAGAAAAAGGTTTAAATTAGATGGGATCTTAGAGATCATTTGTTCTCACTTCTTACTTACCATTCCTCCAGGAAGGCAGTGATATAGCTCCTTCCAAATGCTTTCGGAGACAGGGGATCCATGCCACCCACACACAGGACACACAAAGGAACAGGATATCTAATTGTGCCGTCTCATCTCCCCAACTGCCCCTCCCCAGTCTCCTTTCCGCTCTCTGGATCTTCACTCAAAAATTTATTCAACCAATTGACCCGCTTCTCAACACACACCAGGTTTTCTGTTATTCAAAGAAGCAAATGCATTACTTTTCCTTCTAACGAAATATTGCTTGAATCAAGGAAGGTGCTAGTATGAAAGCAAAATAAAACAAAATAAACCTTGGTACACAGAATGAGAGTTTAGTATTTTTTCTTTTTCTTTTTCTTTTTTTCTTTTTTTTTTTTTTTTGCATTTAGTAGAAAATTGCTATGTTGTGATAACCAATAGATAGAAAAAGGGTGGATGAGATAATGAAATTAGTAAAAATAAGTTCGAAAAATGACTTACGGGGAAAAATAGTCCTGAAACTATGACTACCAGATAAAATATAGGACACCAAGTTCAATTTGTGTTTCAGATAAACAAATAACTGTAGTATCAGTATGTCCCGGAGATTGCATTTGTTTGTCTCTGCTACTCTGCCTCTCCTCCCCATCTTATTTTACCACCCACCTTTTAGAGTTTCTCCCTTCCTCTCTTTGCATGGGATATACTTATCCTAAAACAGTATTTCTTCTACTAAAACTTTATTCATGATTTATCTAAAATTCAAATTGAACTGGGCATCTGTATGTATATTTGCCAAGCCTGATAATTCTAGTCGAAATGTCCACAGGCTGCCTAGAGAAAAAAGACGCCAGATGAAGAGTCCTGATCTCAGAGCTATTGTCATTTGTTTTTCATGACTGAGTCTTCCTCCTTCCTGGGCGGGACCTCCTTCTGTTTACCAAAAGGAGATGGTGTGACTGTGACCTTAGGAAAGGCAGTGAGAACCGCTGTGGGTGGCTCTGCTTTAGGATTACAACCTCTGCTTTCCACCCACGCCCTCCCTGGCTTTACTGGAGCATTTCCTGTTATGTGTTTGTTCCTTCTTCTGGAAACCTGAGCCCTAACAGAAGAAAGAAAACGTAATGTTTTCTGCAATTCATCAAGGCTGCAAGAGGGCCCTTGTGCTGAGATCAGAAAGGCAGCCTGGTGACTAGGGGGATGACTCCTAGCTGCCTGAGCCTGGCCCTCTGAGATTTGCATTTTCTGAGAGGACCAGCCCCCAGTGCCGGGACTGATGACAGGGGTACCCAACCTCTTAGTACTGGCCATGTCAATGCTCCTCTGGGATGCTGCCCTGGGCCGCTGGCTAAGCTGCTAGCAGGGTCCACACAGATCTGCACAGCCTCCCTCTTTCTCCTCTTTTCTCTCCTTCCTTGGTCTCTGTCATTCTGCAACCTTCCTCCTCTTTATCCATCTCCTTCTTCTTTAAGAGTATCCTTGTCTCCTCATCCCTCTCTATTTGTTCTATTTCTGTCTCTCTGGTCCCTTTCTACTTCTGCCTTCTTGCATCCCTCTTCTCCCATGTTTTTGCCAAACCTTTCCCTCCTTTTTCTTTTCCAGCATTCACTTTCCTCCCTCCTCTCTGACACCCTTCCCTCCACTCTATTCCTCTTCTCTTTTCTGTTTTTTCTTCTCTCCCTTCCCTCCCCTGCCTTCTTTCTTTGTCCCCTCCCCTAACTCCCTTTCACTTTCCTCTTTTCTCCCTCTCTTTCCCACCTGCCTCATGCATTCCCATTATGCATCCTGTGTAGTGAATCACACTAGGGAAGTGGCATTTCTGAAACCGTGACGCGGACCTTCTGTGATATTTGCTCTTCCAGGGTCTGCCATTAGCCATGGCCGGCATGTTTCAGCATGGGGTTGGCCCAAATCTATGAATCAAACCTGCTAACTTAGGCAGCAAGATCCATCCAAATGTAAGGAGATTTGAGGATATAAAGTACTGAGTCTTTGCTAGCATCCCTTGAGCATCAGTAGTGCTAGTGCCTTGTTTTCCAGGAAACTGCTGTATATATTTGATGCATTGGCTTGGTTCTGCAGAAACTAGTTTTGCAAGAATTGAGACAGTTTGTCAAATCACTCTCATCCTTAGAGCTTATGTTTGTTCCTAAGCATATTTTTGAAGGGATCAAAGTAAGGTTTTCATTAGCTCTTTCTAACTTCTTGGTTGAGAATGAAAAACAATATTCTAAGACTATTACCCAAATCTTGATTTAAACTACATGGAGTTTTTATAAGAATGTGCGTATGTATTTGTGTGAGAATACAGACACATACAATGTAAATATAATAACTATAAATGTACTTCCGTAAAAGTATATCTTATATATATAAACTATATATAAGTGTGAATCTATATTGTGCACATACACATACAAATCCTCAAAAGCCTGTGGTTGTATATAAATACCTAATTATATAAAGAGAATGTTTAGGATGTTATCATGAACCATGGTTAAGGATAAAAAATAAGGAATTTTGGCATTTCTGATTTTATTTAAAGATACTATGCCACCTCTTGGTTTAGGTTTAAGTTAGATTTAAGCACTTTCATTAAAAGTAGCTCTCACAAATCAGTGAAAAGGGAAATAAGCGATAGCTCAAAGAAACCTTTAATTAGTACCAAGGAAAGGAAGGTAGGCCTAGCAAAAGCAAGAAAAGTAAGTTCTTGTCATGAATGGACTAAGTCTACATGTCAACATGTCTCTTCCACTTTCTGCCATGTGTCCAAGGACTGAAGACAGCCTAGTGACCTTGAAAATAACTCTCCCCTCATCATCAGACCCAGACAAGTATAAACAGCCATATGTTTGAGTCTCTTTGGGGCAGGGAGCTGCAGTATTGAACAACAACAACAACAACAACAACAAAATGCCATATGAACATCATGGGCAAAACGTTTCTTTGTTCTTTGCAAAGAAAATCTTAATAACAGGGATACTGTGAAGTGTTGCTTCAAAAACAACCCCTCCCATTCACTCCCCTGAAACCCTCAGATTTCAAACTCACTGTGAGAATAGTAGTTAAAGATAACGTTTTTAGATTAAGGATATCATAACTAACTCTTTGACAACTGATTTGAATTAATGTACAATATTACTCCATGGTAGAGGCTAGGAAAATGTTAGAAGTTAACACACTCTGACGATGTACCTTCAAAATTATAAATAACTATATAGGCTGGTGCACTGGCTCATGCCTGTAATCCCAGCATTTTGGGATACTGAGGCAGGAGGATAGATTTTAGAAACTTAAACAGGATGTGGTGACAGATGCCTGTAGTCCCAGCTACTCAGGAGGCTGACAGGGGAGGATTACTTGAGCCTAGGAGGCTGAGGCTGCAGTAAGCCATGATCACTCCATTGCACTCCAGCCTGAGTGACAGAGCAAGACCCTGTCTCAAAATAAATGTATAAATAAAAATACATATATAGAAGTATATGCAGGAATTCTTTGTTTTTGAAGGCAGAATATTTTGAAGTTCGAAGAATAAGAAATTTAAACAAAACTTCAAATTGATACTCACCTATACATAAAATTGAGCAAAAATTCCCTAACCTAGTTTATAAAGAACAGATAAAAATTTTCTTTTAGTATGAGAAAAAAGGCATAGGACACAAACAACAAGAACAAATAAAGAGAGAAACTACGTTGGGTTAAAGCCTACTATCTTACTGTGTAGTGTGTTTAAAAATCCCTATAGGCTGGCACAGTGGTTCAAGCCTGTAATCTCAGCACTTTAAGATGCCGAGGCAGGTGGATCACCTGAGGTCGGGAGTTCAAGACCAGCCTGACCAACATGGAGAAACCCCGTCTCTACTAAAAATACAGAATTAGCCAGGCATAGTGGTGCACGCCTGTAATTCCAGCTACTCGGGAGGCTGAGGCAGGAGAATCACTTGAATCTGGGAGGCAGAGGTTGCAGTGAGCCAAGATTTCACCATTTGCACTCCAGCCTGGGCAACAAGAGTGAAACTCCATCTCAATAAATAAGTAAATAAATAAATACCCCTATTACGTCTAATGGACTCTTGGTAGAAAATGGGAAGGAAGAGATACCAAAGGGAAGTCACTTTTGTTAGCAATTGACTCCTGAGCTTTCTCTGTTGAATTTCAAATAACCAGGTAATGACTGACAAGTCACCACTATGAAAAAGATGCAGCCAAAGCCACCCCTGAGCTCAGAAGAACAGTCTAGGGATCACCAAAACATGTTGAGGGAAAATTGACATAAGATGAAATACACAGATCCTAAGTGCACAATTTTATGAGTTTTAAAGAATGCGTATGCTGGTGGAACCACAGCCCCAACCACTAGAACATTGTTATAACCCCAGAAAACTTTATTTGTGTCCCCTCCTTCTCACTTTCACCACCATAGACATGGACTCATACCTATGCACTGTTTGTGTCTGGCATCTTTGGCTTGGTGTGATATTTTGCGATTCATCTATGTTGTTGCCTGAACTTGTTGTTTCCTCCTTTTCATGGCTGAATAGTATTCTGTTGTATGAAACTACCACAACTGGTTTAGCCATTCACCTTTTTTTTTTTTAAAACTTTTATTTTAGGTTCAGGGGTATATGTGAAGGTTTGTTACATAGGTAAACATGTGCCATGGGGGTTTGTTGTACGTATTATTTCATCACCCAGGTATTAAGTATTAAGCCCAATACTCAATAGTTATCTTTTCTGCTCCTCTCCCTCTTTCCACCCTTCCCCCTCAAGTAGACGCCGTGTCTATTGTTTCCTTCTTGGTGTTCATGAGTTCTCATCACTTAGCTCCCACTTATAAGTGAGAACATGTGGTATTTGGTTTTCTGTTCCTGCATTCGTTTGCAAAGGATAATAGCCTACAGCTCCATCCATGTTCCCACAAAAGACATTATCATTCTTTTTTTTGGCTGCATAGTATTCAATGGTGTCTATCTACCACATTTTCGTTATCCAATCTGCCACTGATGGGCATTTAAAATGATTCTATGTCTTTTCTATTGTGAATAGTGCTGCAATGAACATTCACGTGTGTATGTCCTTTCCATTCACCTTTTCGTGGACATTTGGGCAGTATACAGCGTGGGGCTACTAGAAATAAAGCTACTCTACACATTTGTATACAAATCTTCATGAGGACATATATTTTTACTTCATTTCGGTAAATACCTAGGAGTGAAATTTCTAAATCACAGCATACGTATGCATTTGAATACAGCACGAACTACAAAACCATTTTCCAGTCTACTTATACAGTTTTACACTCTCACCAGCAATGTATGCAAATTATTCTGGTTGCTCCATATCCTCACCAACATTTGGTGATATCAGTCTTTTTAATTTTTGCTATTCCAGTGAATATGAAATGGTATTTCCTGTGGTTTTAATTTACATTTCCCTGTGCTTATTGGTAATTCATATGCCTTCCATTGTGAAGTTTCTGTTTACATGTTTGCTCATTTTTATTGCATTGTCTTTTAATTATTGAATTTTAAGGGTACTTTATATATTCTATATCCAAGCCCTGTGTCAGATATATGTGTGTGTGTGTGTGTGTGTGTGTGTATGATGTTCTTCCCAATATTCTTTTCAATGTATAGCTTGCCTTTTCATTTTTCAAGTATATTTCAATAAGTAGAACTTTTAAATTTATAATAAATACAATTTTTTTTTCTTTTATGTTTATTACTTTTTGTACCCTTTCTAAAAAATATTTTCCTGTCCTATGATTGTGAGATGTTTGCCTCTGATTTTTTTCTAGAAGCTTTATAGTTTTTGCTTTTAAGTTTAGGTCTATGAATCTATCTCAAATTAATGATTGTGTGTAGTATGTGGCAAAGGTCAGGGTTCATTTTTTACTCAAATGATTATCTAGTTATTCTAGCACCATTTATTAAAATGATGATTCTTTTCCCCATTTAGTCACCTTGGCCTCTTTGTTGAAAATAACTTACGATGTACTTCTGGACTCTCTATTTTGTTTCCTTGGTCTCAATCTGTCCTTAAGCCAAAAATGAACTGTGTCCGCTACTGTCATTTTATAATTAGTTTTTAAATAGACTAGGATGGGTTCTTTATCTTTGTTTTTCTGTTAAGGATTGTTTGGCTGTTCTAGTTCTTTTGCATTTTCACATCAATGTTGGAATCAACTTGTCAGTTTCTACAAAACAACTTGTAAAGTTTTATTTGAAGTTGTCTTGACTCTATAGATCAATTAGGGGACAACTGACATTTTAGCAATATTGAATTTTGTTATCCCTAATCATGTTATATTCCTCCATTTATTTCTACCTTTTAAAATTTCTCTCAGAAATATTTTGTAGTTTTTCGCCTACATTTTGCCTATCTTTAGTTAAATCAGTTCCCCAGTATTTCATGCTGCTACAATTATATAGAAATACAAATGATTTTTATATTAATCTTGCATGCTGATGTGTTAAAATGTCATTATTACTGTGAGTAGTTGTTTGGTAGAGTCCTTTGAATTTTTCACATAAACAATTACGTAATTGTTTTAAAAAGGTTAAGCTTACTTCTTTTAAATCTTTTTATTTGTCACTTTTTTTTTTTTTGCTTTATTGCACTGGCTATGGTATATAATGCTGAACAGCAGTAGTTAGAGCAGACATTCTTGCCTTGTTCCTGACCTTGGAAGAAAGTATTCACTATCTCGCAATAAAGTATGATGTGAGCTGTAGGTTTTCCATAGATGTCCTAGGTTGCTAAGATTGTCTTCAATTCCTAATTTACAGAGAGTTTTATATCTTTGAATGGATGTTGAATTTTTTTTTTTTTTTTTTTAGACATAGTCTCGCACTGTCACCCAGGCTGGAGTGCAGTGGCGCGATCTTGGCTCACTGCAACCTCCACCTCCTGGGTTCAAGCAATTCTCCTGCCTCAGCCTCCTGAGTAGCTGGGACTACAGGTGTGCACCACCATGCCCAGCTAATTTTTGTATGTTTAGAGACAGTGTTTCACCATCTTGGCCAGGCTGGTCACGAACTCCTTACCTCAGGTGATTCACCTGCCTCAGGCCTACCAAAATGCTAGGATTACAGCCATGAGCTACTGCGCCCAGACCTAATTTAGACTTTTTAAATTAGCTACCTAAGGTGTAAACTTAGATCATTGATTTTAAACTTTTCTTCTTTTATAAGCATTTAAATCTACAGATTTCTTTCTAAGCAGTGCTTTAAGCTACACCTCACAAATTTTGATATATTGAGCTTTCTTTTCCATTCAGTTCAAAGTATTTTCTAATTTCCCTTGTGATTCGTTTCTGCCAATATTCACTGACTACCTTACCTGACATTAATACAGCCTGCTAATTTTTTTTATGCTGGGTATTTGCATGATATATCTTTTTCTATCTTGTTTTATTTAACCTATTTTTATTTTTATACTTTAAGTCCATCTCTTGTACACAACACAAAATTAGGTTTTATTTTGCTTCACTTTGCTTTTTATCCAGTCTAACACTCTCTGCCTTTTCACTGGAGTGGTTAGTTTATTTACATTTAATGTAATTGTTGGCATTGTTAGAATTAGACCTACTGCTTGGCAATTTGTTTTCCATGTTGTAGATGCTTTTTACCCCTTTATTGCTTTCTTGGGGGAATAACAGACAGTCACAAATAATTACAAATATTCTTTTCATCTCAAGTATTTTCCAGATTTAAACTCAATATTTTTCTGTGCTGCTGTGTGCTTGAGACATTATATACATTAAAGTCACATTAATCATATATAGATAACACAAATTTCCATATTAAGGGCTAATAATTATAAATCATTATTCTGATTTTAGTTAGACTTAAATTATCTAATTTCCATGAGATGTGATTTCTTCTCACAAGTATCTGATCTGAAAGGTTTGTTGATGTACAATTTGAGTGATGGGTTATTATCTGAGTGATGGTTACACTAAAAGCCCAGCCTTCACCACTACACAGTATATCCAAAACTACACTTGTTCCTCTTAAATTTATACAAATTTTAAAAATACAAGTTTAGTCTGTCAGAAGCATTTTCAGTCTTGATCTGGGCATCACATACTTTGATTTGATGCTTTTTTTCTTGTAAAAGCAAATAGCTTTTAAAATTAGATCTTGATTTTTATTTCAATGCACTTACATATCCCCATATTATTCTTGTCATATACAGATCATGTAATTTAAATATTCAAAAATTGGGCATCCAGATTTGTATTCAAATCTATATTCTACATAACAAATACATCTACTAGGGAGAGAGATCCAAGATGGCCGATTAACAACAGCTCAGGATTGTAGCTCCCAGTGAAAGCGCAGAGAGCGAGTGGACGCCGCACTTTCAGACGAATTTTTGTTGCCCACAGACTAGGAGATTCCCGGCGGAGGAGCC